>JAPZPC010000162.1:0-86549 GCA_037952705.1 Haplographium delicatum
CTGCTGGGGGGGGCGGCCATGTTTTTATTACACAGTTTCCAGGGAAAGAACCGGGCAAAAATATACAATCTGTATAAAATTTTTTTTTTTTTTTTTTTATTTTTTTTTTTGTTTTTTTTTTTTTTTTTTTGTTTTGATTTCTCTTGAGATGCGGAAAGATCTTAATAGTTTAAAATTTGAGAAGAGAAAAGGATGAAATTAATGTCTAAGAATTTTTGGTGACATATATATAAGTATCTGGTGATCTACACTCTATCCTCTTCCGTGGGGAGAATCGTTTTTTTTATTCCTGAACATCATCGATGTCTCTGAAAGGGCGCGAGTCGTAGGGTTCAGAGAGACGTCACCTGTGCGACGAAAGGCGCGCGCAAAAGTGGAGGGAGATCATCATCACGTGAGGGGTAGCTTTGCCCAAATCTCCTGCTGTACAGGGTTTGCTGCCGCCATTTAATATTCATGGTCATTGTGACAGCTCATTACTTAAGTTAGTGTGGACTACATATCGTATTACGTAGTTGACTTCGGGAAAATGGGATTCCTATACTTGGGCTCTGGGTTTATATAAATGCTCGTTCAAACTAGTTTCATTTACTAGACTGGACTGCTGTAGGCCGGTTTCCCCGGTACTCTAGTCCTGATCTTATCTTATCTGAGATCATGCTACTGTACAGTAAGGAGATTATTACAGTTGAGTACAGCACAGTACGGCACTACGACTGTACGTACTGTTCTGCAGGGTTTTCGAAATCAGATCACATTCGAAAGCGCATTCCCTTGGAAGCCCTTGGCTCATCTGCATTCCCGAAGCGTTGTTAAACCTAGTGAATGTGTTACTGTCGGACATCCGCAAATCCAGCATTTTGCTAGGGTTGTTCTAAACCTCTCAGAGCCCCCCTCCTCCAAGAACTGGTTGTCGTCGTCCACCTCGAAAAAGCCCTAAGACCTCGATGGCGTTGATGGCAAGTCCACAGCATTCCACAAGCCAAAGCCTACACGTAAGTTCGGTTTGCCACCTCAACCATTTTCTCTTGTATTCTCTTGTATTCTCTTGTATTCTTCTGGTCCTACGGCAAACACATCTCCGCATATCGGATGCCGAGTCGTTGCCTTGCACAAACCGTTACAACGGCCCTCTGGCAAACGAGTCTGTGACTTGGTTGTGACGCCAAGAGCCTTAAAAGAGATCGCCGAAATCCCTGCCCTACATCCCCCCGCACCGGCTTTGACAGCGGATCAAGGTTACGCAACCTTAACTCATGACCTGGAAGGTTAAGCGTCCTACCCTGGATCGTGTCCCTGTACAAAAAGCTCTTCTTTCCTCCAATCCTCCCCTGGTTTTAATTCAAGAAATCTACAATTAAATCCACCATGAAGAGTATTAAAGGGCTATCTAAGGCCCAGCGACTGATGGTCGCCATTGGCATATCTTTTTCCTTCTTTGCGGCCGAGATTTCAGGTTCGTCAAAGTCCCTCCAGGGAATAATTATCTGGTCCCTGGCAGGAGTTACTAAGTACCTAATTTGAGATTTATATTCTAGTTGGGTTTTATACGCATTCTCTCGCTTTGGTAGCCGATGCTTTTCACAATGTAAGTGTATATTGAAATCAGATTCTATCTGAGAACTTGACTCTGACTGTCTTCTTTCAAGCTGAATGATCTGGTTGGGTTCATTGTTGCCTTTGCTGCCATAAAGGTATAGTTGCATCGGAACTCAACGCTCCGTAAAATCACTTCTCAACCCTTTATTACAGATTTCAGAACGAGAAAAAACTCCGAATGAGCTGTCATTTGGATGGCAAAGGGCGTCACTTCTCGGCGCTTTTTTTAATGGCACTTTCCTCCTCGCTCTCGGGTTGAGCATCTTTTTACAGTCGCTCGAGCGATTTGTTACACCACAAAGTTCGTCTAGCCCCACTCTAAGCAACGCACTACTAAAATCATATGCAGATGTCCAAAAACCCATGCTGATGCTGATTATGGGCTGTGTTGGCCTCACCCTAAATGTTATTAGTGTCATATTCCTTCATGGTATGGACTCATATCATATTAAAAAACCATTTGCCTAACAATCCATCTAAAGAACATGATGTCTATGAGGTAGCACAGGGACACTCAGAAGTTCTCAATGGGGATGAAAATGATGAGAATTATCCCCTTCAAGAGGTTGGCTGTTCCCACAAATCGATATCTTCAATGGGATGCTAACCTGTGCAGCGGATTAATCCACACCAGGATCACCGCCACAAAGTGGACACTTCCAAGTCTGGAGGACATAACCATGATCTTGGAATGATGGCCGTCCTGATCCATATTGCAGGTGACGCTATTAACAACGTCGGTGTTATTATCGCAGCAGCAGTGATCTGGAAAGCACAATACGGAGGAAGATTCTATGCAGACCCCGCTGTTAGCATGGGAATTTCAATCATGATAGCAATCTCTGGACTCCCTGTTGTGAAGAGAAGCGGTTCAATCTTGCTAGAGAGTGTCCCACTTGGCGTCAAGCTTGACGATGTGAAACATGATCTCGAAAAGGTATGAAAATCCCAAGGTCTTCCTTTGTATTACAAGTATTAACACTTTATATCACTCCAGGTCTCAGGCGCCCTCTCTATCCACGAACTTCACATCTGGCGACTCTCTCAACAGAAAGCCCTCGCCTCGGCGCACGTGTTCACAACGGATGATTCTCTGTTCAACTTCATGACTCAGGCAAAACTCATCAACGAATGTCTTCACGCATATGGCATCCACTCTTCCACCCTGCAGCCCGAACTCGTGACTTCAATTGATGAAGAAGATCAAGGAGGGGACAGAATCGGCATCCGAGATACGGAGATCGAAGCCCAGCTGCGGCAGAGAACGAACAAGAGCAGCTGCCAAATTGGTTGTGGCACGCTGTGCGAGAATCTCACGTGCTGCGGAAAGGAGACTTTCGAAGCCGCCACGCGGGCAGTGAGTGTGCTCAAGTGAGCTTGAGGGGAGAGGATTGGGCGTAGCAAGAATAAAGAAAATATAAAAGAGGAGTATAACTTGGATGGGCAGAGGTGTTGGTGTTCAGAGGATCGGGGATTTGGGCTACGAATGATTTTTGACATGAAAAAAAGAAAAGAAAACCATTGTGAAAGTTTTCACAATCGAGATGGCAATGTTCAGCTCACGGTAGATATTTCTCATCTGTAATGACGGCGTGAGATATATAGAGGCCGGGCTGTGGAAAGTTTGTGTCGGCAATGAAAGCATGTTTTAACGGATACGATGACTTTCCCAATGCGTGACACCTATCGTGATGGGAGTCCAAGTGAGAGTTACTCAGCGGCATTTTCATATTCGGGACGAGTAGTTAAAAAGGCGCACCAGAACTGTACTGTAGTGGTAACCTCTACAACCAGTGACATGGCAGGGGGTCAACACGTTCGGACAGAAGAATATTCCTTTTTGCCTAAAACCCACGAGAGAGAAAATAACATCGGTATTAATTCCGCCTTCCTGTCTTCCGTACTTATCGCAGAAAAAGCGACAAGGGGGGAAGGATAAGTACTTTCTGTAACAGTACACCCAGGTCACCCACCCAGGTGCAGACACACACACACACATATACCCATCCCCCCCTCCTCTCGCAAAAACCGCGAGGTTATTTAAGGTTAAAAAAAAAGGGCTAGGTTTTTTTTGTTGCATATCGCACTTTGACGACGTGGCGTGGGACTTTGTACAGGTTGAGGCATATTAAATCCCGCTAAGATTAAAGGGCTTCCCAGCATAGCCCACCAACAGAACCACTACTTTTCGTACGATTCATGGACTAATTTTCCCGTAGAGCCCTGCCCACAAAGGGTTGAGTTTGGTTTGGAACCACTCATACTTTTTCTTATTCCCCTTGAGGGTCTTGAAAGGTTTTCACCCTCCTACTGTTGTAGAATATGAACCTACCCTTATTCTCCACTAACGACATCTCTCGAACTTCACCAAGATGTCCAACAGAAATTTCTCCAAAAGTGCGCTGTCCCATGCCCCTCCCCACCCGCCCAAGCCGTCACGCGGAAGGAAACCCCGCTCACTGTCGACGACGAACCCAGGGATAACCCCGCTTCCATTCGCAATCTTATTTAAACCCTTCTTTCGCTGCGTACCTAAGTAGTTCAATCCCATCTTGTCGAACGCCGCTTGTGATACACAGTAATTTAGCACGTTCCTAGCTGTCCAGATACAGTTGTCAGCACCACCTAACCAGCTGGTCGGACGAAACAGAGTCCCTGGGGAGAAGGGGCAAACCAAAACAAATCGGCCATTGAAATGTAGGCACCGTGCTGACACAGGAACTCGTCTTTGTCCCTCGATAACCCCTTATCGGGGGCCTTTTTTGATCAATAATGGGCCCGGAAATTTCCTGGGCTGCTTGCTGCGTGGGGGTGGTACTTGTTTGTGCTTATACTGCAGTTTGCCCCTCGAACTTCTTGTCGCCCAGAAATTTTCCGGAGGTAAAGTAGGGTGAGAATCTAGCTATTTCTATTTTCCCTGCATAGCCGGAGACCTGCTGGCGCAGATGTTTGGAGAATGTGGCGTGTTCCTTCCCAGATGTCAAACCAGGAATCATGAGGCAGGGAATTGGGCCTGGTAGCTCGTGGTGATCTCGGTGTTTTTGCCATGGGTGGATTTACAGTAGTATTTCACCGGGAGAGAGAACCTTGACGTTGGTACGAGGGAAAAGAAGATGGACGACAATTGTTTCAAGGCAGGGAAGTAAAAAAAAACGCCATCAATTAAAAGGCTTATAATGCCATTATCTTCACAGCCAGCATAGCATCAAGCTGTGTTGTATGTGTGGACTTTATGCGCCTGCTACACTGCACCCCGAATTTTTTTAGCAAGAGAGGACAAAAAAAAGGAAAGTAAACAAAGTGTCATGTCTCATCGTATCATCATAATAAATAAAAAATGCCTCCACCTGCTTGATCTCTTTCAACTGCACGTCTGCCTCTCGCGCCACTACGCTTCAACATATCCCAACAACGCGTGAAAAAACACACTTTCCATTTTATAAAATGCCTTTAAGGTGGGACACACAAAAAGAAAACGTATTTCCTTAAATTTTTTTCAATCCATCCAATTATTAAGCGTGAAGATGCTAAACCAGTTAACACCTTACGTCGCAAAAAGAAGGGAGGGAGGAAATTCGTATCGTGAGATATTAGGATCGAAATCTATCTATCAGAAAGTTTCGGACTCGCCGCTGTTATTACTTGCTATCGTTCCAAATGTATCTGTCAGATAATGTGTTAGCGGGCTTGAACTCGATGAAGACGGGATGGTACCTACTTCTATTTTTGTTTCTTATGACTGTTCCGTCATCTCTATTCAGTTCTGCGCTTTTGGAAGGCGAGCTCATGCTTCGTGGGCCGGTTGGCTTTCTCGCTGGAACACCACCTAGCGAGCCAGAGCCAGATAGTTTACGGGCTGCGGACCTGGGTGAACCGCCATGTTCATAACCACCGCTGTGATAAGGGTCATCATTCACATTGAGATGCTCGTTACTCAACGGGCTTGGCTTTTGAAGTTTCGCCGCTCGTATTTTAGGCGGCCGCTCAGGGCCAAGTGGTTCCTTAGGAGGCCGTTCTGGGGCTTGGTTTGAAGCCGACATGTTTGAGTAACCTCCATCGGAAACTGGTGACATGGGGTTGGTATTGCTGGTGCCACCACTGTATCGATTTGTCTGCTGGGGTGGCAACCGGTTGAGACTAGTTTGAGATCCCCATTCTACGGATTTTGGAGACATTGGAGAATCAAAGTGAACAGCTTGTGACTCGAGTGCCGTTTGGTATCGGTGCGTTGGCCCAGGTCGTGGCTGAGGATGCTGAAGGTTCAAAGAATTTCGGTGAGCTTTATACTTTGGATCCTCAGGTGGTAAGAGTGATGCACCAGTCATAGAAGGCTCGTTCTCGTTATACTGAAGTTGTTCGTGAGAGTATCCCGAGTGAAGTTTGTCTTCGGTATATGGGTCATTTTCCGCATAATTTCCTAGCTCGGATCCAGATCTAGACGGTGGCTCTGCAAACTGGTCATCTCCTTTTCTCCCACTCCCACGTCCGCTATTCCGGAATCCACGCAATACGGTTGAGGCTGTCGTTTCGGACCAGCGAGATACTTTAGGGATCCATCCGGAGGAGCTGCTGGATTTATGCTTCTTACTTTTATCTGTTCTCGGTGTATTTTCGTTGCTTAGCGAGGCAGGAGCAACGTACTGCTGAGGTGGCGTACCCAGCGGAGCGGAGCCACCGCGAGCGATCTCTCGGACAGGAGTGAGTAGCCTATCGTTTGTCTCATATTGATCATTCATCGCAGGCTCGTCATACTCAAGCTCATCTTCGTCGCCTTCAGGAACAGTGCTGATCCGATGATCAGAAAATTTGCGGCTGTCGAATCCTCTCTGGCCGCTGGCACCACGCGATAATGGGATGGAAAGGTGGCCAGATTGGCTTGCATGACTGGCAGTGGAAGTGCCAGCATGGCCTTCGGGTTCATATCCTCCGTCCTGCTCATAATTGCCCTCTTGCTGGAGACCGTCATAAGACTCGGCTGTGTGGCTGTTAGGTTTGAGGCCTTGAGCAGTCTTCAGTCCTTCAACTTCGCCAAGAAGCTGAACCAACATGTCCTCAATCTTCCCCAGGTCGTTTGTACTCTTCATGCTTAAACCCTTCAAAGCTCTCCTAAACACATTTCTCTTCTTGGTTGGAAGATCCTCGTACATGTCATCCTGAGAACCTTGTCTGAGAGATCGGGGGCCACTTTGTGGGAAGGGCCTTGGGCCATTAATAGCCTTCTGGACAGACCTCTCGGTATTTCCTTGGACTTCGGTGATGATGACATCTTCGGTATCAGCAAGCAAGCGCTTCATATCTTCAAAGGAGTTTCGCATCTCGGCAGCTGCTCGGACCAAAGTGACAAGAATTTCAGTATCTCGAGCACTTCTTTGCGCATCTCGAACCGTGAGCTATAGAATGTTAGAAAAAAGTAACAGAACATAGAGTAGAGAACTTACATGATCCATCAAAGCAACGATGTCTTTCGATTGAATACGGTCCATTCCATTTCCAGTGGCACTATCGTACATGGGAGATCCCATGCCATCGGCCATCCCGCTGAGGTGCCGTGCGTGATTTGGATTATAAAATGGATCATCGCCAGCCATCGCGTCCGTTGCACCTCCAATGTCTGGATCCAAGAATCCAACACCCTTGACCCCTGGCTGGGGAGTGGCTGCTCCAGGAGACCGAGCATTAGGCGCAGACGAGATATAACCCTCATCTCTAGGTGGGCTTCCAGTTTGATAGCCTATTTTGTTCGAGTTGAAGCCAGTGCCTATGTCTTGATATTCGGTTTGGCCAAGTAGGCCACGGTCGAGCCCTGCTCCAATGGTAGCGATTGGGCTAGTTCCTTCGTAGGGGTTTGTGATGAGGGTATCACGCTTCCTGTCACCTGAATTTCTCGGCCAATCCTCATCATGATCTTGACTAACTTCTCTATTGTGACCTGACATCGCGGCTGCTCCTGCAAGAGCAGCAGCACCACCAACAAGAGCAGCTTCGGTAGCCTTTAGATTGGAGTCCGACTTTTGCTCGCGGTTTTTGGTAGGAGAATCAAACTTTGTTTGGGGAGGAGTTGGTTTGCTTGGCCAGTGATCTCTACTTGCCTCTTGCGCTCCTCCAATTGGTCCTTGAATAATAGATGGGTTAGTCGTTACATCAGAATCTCCATCTCCGTAGCCGATTTCAGGCATTGGGTTTACAAGATCTGGAATTCCACTGGAACCCAATTTGAGCTGTTCATGGCTCGCAGCCTCACTAAGAGGTGCATCAATACTGTGACGTGGTGATGGCATCTGACCCTGTCCTTCCATTGCCCTCTCCTTGAATGATCTGTGTAAGGGCGCCCCTGTGTGTTCCATAGACTCCTCGTAGTGAGTTTGGTCTCCAGCTGATTGCTTCTTACGACTCGCTATAACTGCAGCTGCAGCGCCGGCAGCAATCCCAGCCAATCCAGCCTTTGTCGCTGTGCTCGTACCCTTATATTGTGGCATCTTGACTTTTCGTCCGTCTTCGTCGAGGTCGTACTCTTCAGAATATTTTGTTGGACTTTGTCGCTGACTTGAAGTGTGGTCAGAGCTAATATGCCCCAAATCTCTAGCAGCGTCCCGTTTTGTAGGGCTATTTCCACGGCTTGTGAAGTGCCTCTCGGAATCATCATCATATGAAGCGTATGAAATTCTGCGGTCGTCGTACTGTGTGTTGTTTCCTGAGTATCCAGATTCGCCGGTAAGTTCTGATTCATTTACTAGAGACGCAACGGCCGATTCAACTGCGATCGGTGTATGTACAAAGTTAGGGTTCGCTCCAAGACCACGAACATTCTGGCCACTTGCAACATGGTCTAGATGTGGAGCATCCATACTATCGTCAGTATAATTAGTCATGTGCTTGTAGTCGATTCGAGGATCAGAGCTGCGATAGCTTTCTTCATCAAGGTCACGGTTACGATCGTTTTCTCGGTGCTGCTCTTCCCAATACTCTCCATCTTGAGTCAGCTCTGACTCTGTGAGACCTCCATGTCGTACCTCCGCAAAATCGTGACGGTTGTGGACATTGCCTAAGGAGTCGAGTGATCTGATAGACTTTCCAGATTGTGGCTGCCTTGGCGAATTATCCATTGTTGAGTATGAGCCAGTGCTTCTAGTCAATCGAGAGTCTCTGTGGTGTGGGTCGGGTTCGCCTTCAGTGTATCCAGAAACGCTTTGAATTGGGCTCAACCCTCGCCTCTCTTGAGCATAAGGGACGTATCGAAGAGGCGGTGGCACTTCTTGGTGATAATAGTCATGCTCGGATTCAAGAAGTTCTGGATCATCATGATCATCATGATCATCGTCATGGCCATGGTGCAGAGCCGCTAACCCAGCGCCAGCTGCAGCACCGACAAGACCAGCTGCAAGCATATGGCCGTGATCTTCATCATGCTCATCCTCAACATAAGGCTCTTGATGGCTACTCTGAGGAGAACTTTCCATGAAGACCTTACGGCCATGCTCGTCCAAGGTATACTCCAATCCAAGCAATTGCTGCTCACTTGGTTGACTGTGAATGCTGAGATTTCCACGCGAGAAATTTGAGTGCTGGGTCCCAAGACTCTGCTTTAAAGCTGGTGTTCTGGTGGGAGTGCTTGAAGTTGGCGAAGCAACACCTCTTGAAACTTCACGAACTGGGGTGACACGCTCCTGGCTTGCAGAATGAGGTCTTTCTGTATCTGCGGAGAGAATTGAGCTCCTCGTTATATCTGACGCATTGATGTCACTCATAAGAGGCATAGGAGGTAGGTCCTCGTGATCTTGCTCCTCATAACTTTCAGCAAGGCTGTCACTCCTGCTTCGACTCTTCGTCCTCCGTCGTCGACGCTCTCTCTGTCCTTCAAGTGAGTCCTGGGAATGATTTTTGTGAAGAGCCGTAGCTGCAAGCGCGCCCAACCCGGCACCAACTGCAGCTGCTTCAAGACCGTGACTTCGGTCACTACTGCGCTTCTTTTGAACTCGCTCCCCATCTCGAATAACAGTTTCTTCCGACGTTTCTCGCTCAAACATACGTGGAGATTCTGATAGTCTCACACGATCAAGATTCTTATCTTTCCGACCTTTGAGAGAGTTTCCAGAAAGGACTTCTGAATCATTTAAGACCACTTTTGGTTTTCCTGAGCTGTCAGTAACACTTCCTCCCGACACTCGTCTCGAATGGGAAGTGTCTTCTCTTGAATCTCTAGAAACGCCACTCCCAGAAGTAACTGAGCCCCGACGATCCCGATCTCGTTCGCGGTGCGAATGCTTGCTCTGCTCTCGTTTTAAGGCAGTCAGTTCAGGAAGGATAAGCCGTCGAATGGCATCTTCAACTGTCTCGAGTAGTTTCGGGTTATTGATCGAAGATTTTGAGGTTCCAGAGCGGAAAGAATACGCATCTCCAGATTTGCCGCTGAGATGTGAATTAAGAAGACTTGAATCCGCACCGGATACCATTGAATCATCATGGCGGCTTTTGCTTGATCTCCTTCTGGAAGACTTGACAGTCTCTGAATGATGCTCGCCACTTACACTTCGACTCCTGCTGCGGTGTTTACGGTGGCGTTCTGATTTTTCTCCCCGCACCTTCTCTACTGCTTTTTGTGCAACAATTCGTTCTCGACTGAGGCTTCGACTTCTTCGGCGTGATGGAGTTTTTAGTTTATTTGCAACGACGGCAGCAGCAGCGCCTGTCACGGCACCTGCAGCCAAGGCTTCGCCCGGTGTCAGGCTCTGGCTACGCTTTCGTTCTGGCGACCGCGTCTTTCCATCTAGGAAACTATCCGCGGGCATGGAGGATATATCGGATGCATTATGTTGTACATATTTTGTCGTGCTACTTTCTTCGCCCGTGGGAATTAGAGGGCTGCCGTGTCTTCTAGGCATGATTTCCACCTCAATTGGTCCGCCTCCTCGGGATGTGACGTTGGATTCCTCTGTCGCAGAACGATAGGAGTGCAGGCTGTTGTCATCGCCCTCGCCTCCGGGCGATTTGTCTCCCTTTACCTTGGGGGAAAGTGGGATACGTTGAGTATATGAGGGCTTGCGAGTTCCCTTTCGTTCCGTGATCTGGATGTGGTCTTGAGTGGCTCGATTCCGGTTTTTCGATGACGGTGTGACCTTGACTCTGACGGATGGTCGTCGAGGTTCAGCTGGCGTACCCTTCCCGCCTTCGAAATATTCAATCAACAACGACGTCTGCGACTTGTTGGAACTGAGGCCGCCGTGACCGTCCTTGTCACCCTTCTTGCGCCGTGTTGCGATCGTGATCGGACTGCCGTCCTCGGGCAGGCTGTAGGTGCTCTTGTCTGTAACCCTTGAGCCAAAATCGGTGGTTCCAGTCGTGCTATCGGTCTCGGTGGGTGCAGGCAACGGGGGAGCCTTTTTGGAGTCAACACCCATTCTGGCAACTCAAAAGTCAACCGAGATATCGTAAGAATGCATGAGAGGTAAGATGACGCTTGCTGCTGCTGCTGTACAAAGATTTTCGAGAGGAGGCTGGTGAGATCTCCAAGGCAAGCTACCGAGTCGCTGGGATTCACTGCCTGAATCCTGGCCACCGGTCGCACTGCCGACTATGCAGAGAGCGGCAAAAGGAAAAACAGATTGGATTTAGATCTCCGGCGGCATCCACGACGGTGGGGGATGGCGTGAGGGTGAATTGATTGTGAAGAGCTTGATGGCCGAGTACTGTCCAGAGAGTATAATAGAAGCTCTGTTATGACTGAGGTGGGCTGGGGGAAGTTTGGTGCGCTGGCGCTGTGTTGACCACAAGGAGCGCAGCGAATCACAGCGGGTTGCGGTTGTTGGCTCGTGGTTCGCTAAGGCGCTATTGATTTACCGACTCAATCCCGATCCGGCTATTTTTATTTTATTTGATCATTTTATTTATTTTTTGGAGGCTTCGAGGCCTTAGCCATTCTCCCACCGAATGTAAAATGACCATTCCCAGCGCAATTCCGTCCCTCGAACTCTGGTCACGGTCACATCGCCCACCGTCAATTGATCATGCCTCTTGGTTCCCCTCAGCTCTTTCCTACGACTCGCCATGATCTTACGACGATTGCTGTTGTGGCAGTGTTATATTCGCCCCTTTGAGAGGCCCAGCAGCCAATGAGTTCGTCGGTTGCCATATTCAACAATGGTTAGCTGCATAGCGACCTGCAGGAATTGTTTTAAGCTCAGCCAGACCGGCGATCCTTTTTCCGCAAACTCCACAAACTCGAAAGGGAAAAAAGGACTCAGGAGAGGCTTGAACGAAAGGTGAATTCCAGATTCCAGGATCTCAAATTCCTCCTCACGATAAATAATTTCCTCGGGAATGAAGGGGATCGCTACCCCGGACGGAAAACATGTGGCGGCACTGGCATCATCGTGACAGCTATTTTGCTGGACTTTTGGGGCCAGTTCGCATGGGTTTAGCGGGCACTAATACTTCATAGGGCTTGGTCTGACGATGCTACCGCCGCTCTGGCCCCAAGCTGCGATTCGAGCTCGGGGACGAGCCGTTGCTACGGAGACGTGATTGCAAAGCAACGCACGGGTTGGGTGACGATGTGTTAAGTTTGGGAAAAGAGCGTTTGTGCTGCATACTGTACGGTTTGATACGAGACCGCGTTCTCCCTTTTCGTTTGTCTTGAAGAGCCCGGAATGTGCTAGTAAGTCTGGTAACACCACACCCTGATGGTTCGGTTTGGGGCTGCAAACGGGAATTTTAGAGAGCGGATACCGGAAACAGTCTAGAGCATGTACAGTACTGAAATGTACATGCTCTGTACGGAGTAAATGATAGGAAGGCACGCACAACCATCCCCGAAAAATATGTACACCAGTACGTACACTGTTGACGAGAGCGTCATGTTCCTCGTTTGCCTCGTCTCTAATCCGGAATCTCCTTACAGGTACGGAATAAAGCCAAGGCGGAGAGAGGGTCGACCTGTGAATATGCCTCATGCCTCTCGCCTCCCTTTTTTACCCTTCGCTGCTTCACATGTTCCAAAGTACTGTACATGTTATTTACCTATCATCCACTGGCCGCCAAGCGGCTGAAATAATGTCCTGTGCAACATCTCCTACGCCCATGTGAAACCGAGAAGAAAATGAGACAGCGGAATGGCATAGGCATGACGGCGTGGTGGTTTTATTCTCCGTAGACCTCGGCTTTCCTCGAACTCCGGGACTAGGATATATCTCCAAAAAGCTTTATCCCTGTGTGGATAATGTGAATGGTGATATGTTTTCTGTTTGGAACACCCGAAATAAAAATAATTGAAGTGTCTACAGTCGGCTTCGATTTCGGTTTCCTCATTGTAAACTCCTTAAAATTTTGTTGAGCCATAGCACCAATTCACACTAGAGCAGCTTCGGTTAGCCTGCTTCTTTGCCATCATTTGTAGCCTGGAGATCCACGACGCTACCTTTGAGACTTGATGCTGACCTTACTTATCCGTTGCGCATATTAACCCGCACTACTGTAGCCCCTAGGGCTTCTCTCATTTCAGCGGAGCCTGATGTATTCCACGGCATGTCGGACGAGGATGTTCCGATATACGAGCATTTGCAGAACAATGAGATTAGATTGTCAGAGGTCAAACCTGCTTCCAACGAAGATGAGGAGGTAGTCTGTCGGCTCCGGACAGTGTCACGAGATGCTGCACCAAATTACAAAGCTCTATCGTACTGTTGGGGACCACCGGAAGAGCGAGGCAAGAGTAAAATCATCATAGAAACTGGGAACAAGAAGGTTCGATGGCCAGTCACTCCTACACTGGAGATGGCTCTCCGTAGACTTCGACATACTGATGGATGCACATCACTGTTTATCTGGGCAGATGCCGTGTGCATAGATCAAGAAAATGAGGTAGAAAAGGGGCAGCAGGTCCAAGAGATGCATCACGTTTACCGAAATGCGGAGGAAGTATCTATTTGGCTTGGGCCAGCAGATCAGGATAGTGTGCTTGCTTGGAAACTTATGAATGACATCTTCTCAAGTCAGCCAGAGAAACATCACCTGGAACCTCAAAGACTAACGCAATTCAACGAGTCACAGTTCCGCGCATTAGAGAATCTATTTCGAAGAGACTATTTCTGGAGAATTTGGACAGTGCAAGAGATTGCCTGTGCCAAGAGAGCTACAGTCTATTGCGGCGCTAACTCTATGCCATGGTCGAGGCTACTATTTCTTTCTGAAACTTTAGAGAAGGTTCTGGCGACAGCTCGAGATGAGGACTATCAGGACGACTCTGCGACCGTTTTCTTAATGATGCGTGGCGGTCTAGGGATTCTAAAGGCTACAGCGTCTTCTATTATCTCTTTCTCAGAGGTACAAGCACAGCCTCTCCTGAACCTACTCTGTTCGCATATGATCAAAGGATCTACAGATCCAAGGGACAAGGTGTACGGTCTTGTGGGTATCTCGGCTGACTGGTCATATTTCGGAAAGATCAGCTACGAGCGTTCTACTAGAGCTACGTTTCTACACACAGCTCAGTACATCATTTCTATGACGCAGAAGCTCAACGTAATATGCGTAAAGCAGAACGAGGATAATCCTCATAACTTACCATCGTGGGTAGCCGACTGGGAGCGAAGGAACGTATTTCCGAAGCATGGAGTCAAGCCATTATACCTCCGGCAGCCACCCTTCGCCGCATCCCGGAGCGTAAAGGCGCTCTTCAGCTTCACTAGAGATGGGGAGGTATTGAACGCCAGAGGCTTTGTTGTCGATACCATTACCGCAGTCGCCCAAAACTTTCACGACATTTGGGCTGGGACTGCCGTAGTTAGAAGCATCAGAGCTTGTCATATCCTAAGAGCTTTTCACAATTGGTGGTCAATCTTCATCCACAAGATCGGAAAGGAAAATTACGAAGTATTTCAGAGAACGTTCTGTGGAGGCGCCTGGGCTCCTCCGGACACAGAAATTGAAAAAGATTTGTTTTTCCGTCTCGCATTCTTCTTTGGAATGATTGGAAGGCTTTTGCCTGAGCTCCAGATTGACAGTGACCTCTTGCTATTGCTGCCAGATCTAAAGATAAAAGAATCCCGTGTTCTCGAAGAACGCCAATATGCTCTAATGTTCTCAGTTTCCCGGCGAATGCATGGTAAACGGTTCGTGGTCTCAAGTACCAAGCTGGCTGGACTTGCACCACAGGGAACCCAACAGGGCGATGAAATAGTGGTACTACTCGGATGCGACTTTCCAGTGGTCTTGAGAGATATGGGAACATATTGGACTTTGATTGGGGAGATCTATGTCGATGGAATCATGTACGGTGAAGCCATGGACGGGCTCGTATCTGGGAAGTATGTCGAGAAGAGCTTTGAAATTCACTAATCCTATATAACTTAACCTTAAAACGCACTAGATATACTGGCAGTTTTAAACGGTTTAACTATAAATCAGAAAAACTACTTCGTACAAATAGTTCGTCCATCTGTATAGCAGGCTTCGATTTCGGCTTCCTCTTGTAAAATATCGAAGCTCTAAAGCGGCAGTGGATGCTTCAGGTTGTAATATACTGTAATAACAAAGAAACAGCTAACCAGAATTGTTCTAGTAATGATTTAGCATTGTGGCTTAATACACAAGGAGGAAGCCGAAATCGATGCCTACTGTAACGGAAGTTGTAGTACTCTCGTCATTTGCATTTTCCTAATCTGTAGGAGGTACATGTTTACCGGACTATTCAAGGGTTATTATTGGAAGAAATCAGTAACTTAACATCATGTGCCACCTGCCTCCCTGCAGGCAGTGAGCCGAGGGGTTTCAGAGCCCTTAAAATGCTCTTGGTAGTACGCACATAATAATAATTTTTTTGAAAAAAAAATAAGGGAGTATAATTTATCAATCAGTCATCTATTTCAGATATATAGCGTTAAGTCATGAAGAAACCCAAACATCCCAAAACCATAAAAAAAATGTATGTTTGATATGCTCATATACCAGGGTATTAATGAATTCGTTCACCAGTTAACTTTTCCCTTTCCTAATTCCAATGCCCAACGCCATTTACGTAGAGACCAGATGCCAATCAGCTGCGAGAGGCTCCTATTTCTCTGCGGTAATCATGATTGGAAGGCTGTCAAAGACAACCTCGTTCTTCTCATAATGAACGACAAAACCACCGCCAAGGATTCTTCTAAGTGCTTGAAGTCTATGTAGCTTCCACCATTTATCTATTTTCATGCTCCCCGTTTTGTGAATACGAATAGTCATTCTAGAGCCATATCTGCGGCCCGTTTCTTGGTCGATAGCCTTTTGATACCTCGGGCCTCGTGACGGATGTTCCACCGTGTTTAAAATATCAGAAAAATTGATATGCAATGCCTTCCTGTCTTTTTTGGCAATCCGTTTCGAGGACTCGTTGGCAAGCCGAGAGAGTGTGTATTGGAGTTGATTCTTTTGACGGTATACTTCATAACGCTTTACGAGGCTGGAATCAATGGCATAACCTTCCTCGTCCTCTTCGTCACTCGCAGGTCCATCCTCTGTCTCTCTGTCTGTATAGCTCTTTTCGAATAGCAAAGCAATGTTCTCTCCGGCTGCAACTTGAACGGACGTAGCGGTACTTTCAAGTTGTTCGACGAACGCATCCATCGCTGGCTCGGTCTTTTCTTCCATATCATCTATAAATGTAGCCAAAAATCCCCATGCCTCACACGCGGCAGCCACCACCTCACCACTATCTTCCGCTTCAACCGAGGATCCGTCGGACTCAACAATTTCCAAAAGATCGTCCATAATCTCTTCCATTTCGGACTCTGATGCGCCACCGTAAACTGCTGCAGCGCTGAGGGTATGTATTGCCGCCGCCTTCACGCTAGGGAATTCCGAATCCGTATATACACGTTTGAGTGCCTGGAATATTGCATCGTAAATGGTCTCAGAGGGAATAGTAATGAGAGTGAGAGCGATAGCTACCAAACTATTAGCTTCGTTAAAAGTTCTTCGTAAATTAGGACGAACCTCTCAAAGCAAGACTAGTTTCCTTTTCACTGCTTTCAGCTTTAATACTCTTTAGAAGTGCCGGGAACAGCTCTGAGGTCTTGTGCTCAATCTCCTCACGAGCGTAGTGACCCATCAGGATGTGGATATATAGTGCCAACGTCGCCTCTCTGCCTTGAACGCTGCTCCTCTTTCTATCTATAATCTCTTCTACTCGGTCGCCAAGGTCTTGTTTCCACGCCTCTGTTGCATCCTCGGGCGTGTCGACCGAGAGCATATCATCTATCGAGTTCACGCTAAAATGCAAGGAGTCAGTGTATGTCGCAGAAGGGTGGTGGAATTATTTGGCCTGTGCTGACCTCCAGTTTGTGCTATCGCTCAAGTTTCCGTCCTCATCATCAGATGCATTTCGGGAAGTTGTGCGCGAGTGGTTGCGAGAGTTCGCCGCCGAAGAAGTACGCGGTGATCGTGATTGCGCTTTTTTGGAAACGGTCTTGCCGCTCTCAAGAGCCTGGCGTCGTAAGTCGTGCATGGTGATGAGCTGCCCCTCGATGGCAATAAAGGTTCTACGCAGGAAGAACGCGAGGGCGGACTCGGAATGCGTGCGGGGAAGTTTGAGGGCGGACGAAAAGTAATGTGGTCACGTCGGAGAGTTTGGCGCGAAACGCTATCGTAAAGCTCGATGGGACGGTGTTTGGCAGGTTATTCGTATTAATTCCTCCATATGTGAGTCAAAAAGCAATAAATTGTAGGTAGGGTCGAACGTGTGTTGGACGCAGAGAGGTCTGAATTAAGTGGATAATAGGAGCATGAAATATTGTCAGGAAGGTGGTGGTGGTGGATAGTTCGATGACCAGGCCAGAATTTAGTCGAGGCGCAGAGGATCAACCGAGGGCGGCTAAGATAAGGTAAGGCCAGTTCGGCGGGCGGAGGAACGCAACGCCAACGCCAACGCCCCCTCGATGCGGATGCGGAAACAGGGAAGGGAAGTCTCGAGGGTTAAAGGCCGAGGGTATCTGGGAGCTTACGGTATAAGACTCTGGTCTGGTCCTGTACATTCCGGATCGACTGCCACCGAGCGAAAGACGGGGTTGTGGTTCCATCCCCCACCGGCGATACTGGGCTGCTTCTTTCATGTCAGGAGAGAGGACGATAGTAGACGGTATCGTACGGTCGTCACCTTCCTGTACTCAGTCCTGGCCACTGCCCTCCCCTCATTTTAGCGGCCCATTCCAGGTGGCATTCACCAGTGTGCCCCGCATTTTTCTCCCTCTCCCCTCTACCCTCTCCCCTCTACCCTCTACCCTCCATCCCGTGCCCTCGTGCCCTCGTGCCCTGTCCGCGGCCCGCAAGTGTACTTACTGTACTGTACGGTATACGTCTGGTCGTGTAGTTAAGTCAGTGTCAGTACGCCCAGCAGCCTAGCAAAAGGTGACTCAATCACACCCCCGAGAACAAATCCCGCCATGCCGAGCAGAAATGCGAACATTCTACCAGGAAAGGGTGAGAGACTCAGAGTCAGAGTCAGAGTCAAGAGTGAAAGTGAGGCGATCCTCACCGTTGCCTGGCCGTCTTGACTGCCCCTCTCTGTGTGCCCTGGCGTGGTGTTTGCCTTTGCGGACTAGGTCGGCCTGTATTGTATGGTACTCTACTAGTATTGACTACGTAGTACATCGTTCCGTATCGTAGGGTTCAGGACCACAAGGTAAGACGGAGTAGCCTGGGCTGACCATGATCTGGACTTCTCCTGTTCGGTATGCTACTGTATGTGTGTGCGTTGGTACTTACTTCACTTCACTTCACTTCACTTCGCTCTCTACTGTACTGTATGGCCCTATCGTTATCGCGTTTACGGTAGCCCTGTCGGATCCTATCTATCCTGCCCTTACGGAGCACGATAGTAACCAACGTGACTGCTGCCTTCCGTTTCCTTCCCCTCCTTCATTCCCATTCCCAACCCTCTCTCGTCGACCTCCCTTGATTTTGTCTTCGAAACTTTCTCTCCCCGTGCCTCACTTCATCTTAGCTGTGCAACCGTTCCCTGAGCTTGTTCCTCCTCTCACGAATTTGCACGGGGCCGTGGACGGGGCCTGGGACTTGGTCGGGCCTGTTATACTACGTTTCATGTCCGATCCGACTTATCGTCACTTCGACCCCACCACCGTCACCACCACTTCCACGACGAAACTATCCTAATCGGCCACCTTCGCGTTCTACTCAACTCCAGCTCGGTCGAAAACCATAGAATTCCATCTGCAGATACAACACTTTCAAGATGGACTCTCGTCAAGGTACGTCAAGCCTCTCGTCACTATCTCATTCAAGGTGGAACCACAAGGCTGCCACGGCGGGATGCCATGGCCTCCCCAATTCTGAGCATAGCATCATGTCATGGCTTCCATCTTCTGGCACAGTTGTTGGAAGAAGTTACAGCTGCTATCATCTGCCTCGTCGAATTTATCTCTCTCTTTTATTTGAAGTTGGCCCAGATGTCAGACTGTTCAGGGTACTAACTTGCCACAGTACGAGTCACCCTCACAGCCTTGACCGATGGCATTTCTCCCTTCGAACGAGTAATTCATCTTAATCAGAACCGTTCTACTTTCCAGATCGGCCGGGCTTCAAAAAGCGTGAGCAAAGGACTGACATCGGCGCCGGACAACGCCTGGTTCGATAGTCCCGTCATGTCCCGAGACCATGCCCAGATTACGCTCGGTGCAGATAATGAGGTTAGTATATCCCTATGCATACATATATTCCGCGACAGCTATGCTAACGTGGAGTAGACGATAACCATCGAAGACATCGGGTCCATGCACGGAACATTCTTGAATAATATGCCCCTTGCTCGCAACGAACCCGCTGTTGTTAACAACGGAGATGTCGTATTGTTCGGAGCTGAAGTTAGACGTGGCTCAGAATCGTTTCCAGCGTGCACCTTCCGACTCAACTATGAGTTTATTCCACTAAAGTAAGCCTTCTCTATAAAAGTCTAATCTTGGCAGAAACGAAAAGCTAATGTCTACCTCTTTATAGGACATCGAATACCTTTGCTTTTCCAGACTCTTCGGATGTGGAGGAGGAAGAAGACTATGATTTTAGTGATATGGGAGAACGAGAGCAGATTTCTAGCGAGGACGACCTCTCAATCACCTCCCCTATATCGAAAACCTCCTTGCCTGTTGATCCCATTGATCTGACCCGAGACGACTCACCAAGGAGATCTTTGTCGACTAAAGCGGCTCCCGCAAGCGAATCTACAGAAAAGGAGATAATCGAGGTCAGAGATGGAAGTCCCATCCATATCGAGGAGAGATCAAACCCAACGAGCATCTCTATATCTTCTAGAAACAATCCTATTTTGATAGATCTCGATGAAGTTGATAATGATTCTCATTTATCCATCGACTCTGATCAGGAGATAGATATTATTAACCTTAACAACTCCAGTTCATCAAATGATTCTGAAGATGAGTCCGAGGTTGAATATGGTGTGGATTATGGCGACAGTGAAGCCGACGATAATAGTGAGAATGAAGGTGACGAGTTCGGTGCACAAAGGCTATCTGATCAGGAAATTATGAACAACAGCATTCTCTTTAGCATCGCAACTAATGATAACCCAACCTTCATAGGGTCTAGTATGGATTCTTCTAGAGACGGGGCAAGCTATGATGACGGAATGGAGGACGAAGACCAAAGTGACTTTGGGCTTTCAGAGGCTGGTGAGGAGGGTATCAAAGCATTATTTGCAGAAGGGCTTCTGCAGGGCGAGCATAAGACTTCAAATGCTACCGAAAATGGACCAGAGAACCAAAACGAAACGGGATCAGCTGAACGCAAAAATGCCGCTGAGGTTCAAGGAAACGATTCATTTGTTTCCATCCTCTCGGACAACGGAGAAAACATGAGGCAGAACATTTGTCAAAGCACCCATGATTATATTCCGTTGCAGGTTCAGCATGTTGCGACTCCTACTGATATGTTTTTATCTACCGCACAAAGACAGCCAAGTCCTTCCGACGCAGCCATGGCCAAGAGCGTCACCCCCTCCAAGTATAGCCCTGCCGATGTTATTACTTCAAACCCGGGAGAATCCAATGACCTTCACAATTCACATGGTCCCCTCGGTGCTAAAATTGGCAAGGTTGACTTTTTCGAAGCAAGAGAGGTCAACAAGGCCAAATTCCAAGCAGACGAGAATGAGAAGGCTGAAAAGGCGACATTTATTGGTGAAATTACATCATTGGGAGGTGACACGAATGCCGATAAAATACAGCAACCCACAGCAACCTTCACGTATTCAGAAGTTCCCAGAGACTACCTGGGAGACCCGCATGCGGTCTGGTCTACTCACCCTTTCGACTTCAGTATGAATTCTAGCGGTACCACCGCCTCAAATTTTGCTACTTTCGGCAGAGTAGAATCAAGTAAGATCTCACACACAACTTTACTAAATGCCTGGCTAATATCCTCAGATTTTCCAACCCGTAGCCATTGCGCTTTCCTTGATAACCCAGCCCAAGTCCCGATTTCCGCTCGTGCTCCAAGCCCCGAACCCTATATGACAAGTGCTGCAAATTTCAACGCAGCCACTAGCAAACCTCGTTGTGGTCTCGGAATCAACGATATTATTGAGAATGCACCCGCTGTTTCGTCAAAGCCCAGCTTGAAGCGAAAAGCCGACGACATCTCTGATGTCACAGAAGATGAGCTTCGTACTTGGGCCAATTCTTCGTCACCGAACAGTTCGAAATCTTCGGACAACCAAAACTCGAAGGCGCAGACTCCAGTTCCTTCGGACATTACACCTATCATGTCCACCACTACTGAGTCTCGTCCAGCAAAGAAACTGAAAAAGGTTTTGGAGAACGTGGCATATGCAGCGCTGGGAGGAGTTGCTGTTGGTGCTGGTCTATTTTCTGTCCTGATCGCAACGGCACCAGACTTCCTGTGATATTAAACACCTGGTGTTTCAGGGTAAGGAACCTGGCAGCAATCCCTTTGGAGAATCAAATTCAGAGTGCGTGTTACAGTTGGGACGTGAAATCGGAGGTACGGTATGGGATCTGGAGTATTCATGGAAATGGGATATTATTGTCTGGCCTGTTCCGCATGTCCACCTCTTCTTTTGCATCTTGGCGCTTTTTAGGAACGGCGCTAGGGCAAGTCGTACAACTGCCTCTGTTTTTAATTTTCTGCTTGTTTTTATAAGCATTAGCTGCAGAATGGAATACCTTTTATAACTTATATTAGCGTTCTTTGCCACGGAATCGTTCTAGTTTCAATGTAAGGTAAACCGCTAAGAAGAATACCGTAACCTTTGTCAAAGGCAATCAATCTCCCTATTGGATCGCACAATCCCGTATCTGAGCGGGTTCTTCTTCCTCAGAAACTCAAATCAAATTCGCCATATAGATGCTTTTTTTCAAATAACGTTTGTACAATTGAACGAGTTTCAATTTCATGGAAACTTACTTCTCACTTGCAACCGAACTTCGAGTCTCAAACACACAAGTCTATTTTAAATATAAGGGTGAAAATTTCTATAATGGGAATTATTCCAGCCCAACAAATCTCCACATAGCTGAATGGTCCAGTACGGAATAAGTTACGGGCATTACTTAACATTTACTTAGTAGAAGAATAGCACGGGTGCCTGCAGAAGAGACATGTCTGTCTATCCATGGTGAACCCCGTCTCCGTTCCACAAAGCGGGGTCTCTCGGCCGCAGCCTTCCCCTTCTCCCCGTTCCAGAATCCTACAAGCCCATTATTGAGTAACAGCCCTATACCCTACCGGTTCAACGCCGGTTTAAAAATGATTCGTTTCCCCCCCCCACCCATGTGTTTCTCATGTGTTTCTCATGCCACCTAAATCGATCGGTCGGCTTTTGCATATTGGCGTTGCTATTGTCATCATGCTACCGTACATTCGCGCTACCCTCGCTCACTGAGCTATATGGCCATGTAAGTATACGGTACGAGTAGACCGGTAAAAAGCGGATCCTGAGACAGAAGGTGAATATTTGTACCGTACCTTACCGATAGTGGTGAGATGTTTGTCTTGTGAACCAGCAAGAGAGTAGATCAAATAATCTGTGCGGCTGGATTCAGTTAAATGGTAGCCGGGCCTCGCCATGTTCTCTTTTGATGTTTGAAAATTCCTTTTTTTAGAATATAATTCTTCCAGGCGCCGTCTGGAATTTTGTCAGAGCCTGTTCCAGGCCTTTTTGGAAGTCCGATCTGTCATGTTCCCTCCTCCACCTTCGTCTTCCCTCATCCAGTGTTGGAGATGATGCACGAGAACAGCGCGAGATTCGTTTGGTATGACCGTCTCACGGAGTGGGGAAAGCCTTTGGAACGTGGATAAGCCCAGTGTTGGCTGGGGGGGTGGCTTGTGTGGTCGGTGGTACTCGACGAGAGTCGGGCTGAGATATTGCGGTTTTATTGTTCTTCTTCTCAAAAAAGCCAAAGAAGAGGTGTGGGTTGGTGATTTAACGGGTTTCTCTGTTCTTGGCCAAGGATGGTGGGTTACCAAGATAGGACTTCCTATGATCTCTTGAAGACCGGGAGCCGTCAACTCCAATGGATCCGGAGAGAGATGATAGATCGACGCGGATATCTCTTGCCGAGCTGTCCGGTTCTCTTCAGCTCATTACGGAAAAGTGTGGGAGAAAGAGCTGCAGCTCTGGAAGGGTGTATGTTGCACAACTTCTTCGCTAGAGATCAGACCATGGTACTGTACGTACATGTTGCCAACAGGTAATGATCGCAACGTTGGACAGCCACGAGCCCCGTCCTGATTTTGGACTCGTGGCCAAGTACATATCCAAATGAGACAGCTTACCATGATATTAGCACCAGATCTAGATCTAGATATAAAGCCTTTGTGTGACAGAAGATGGAATATTATACCAAAGTTGGAACTTGTGTTAGGTCTGGACCGTTGAGAGCAGGCAACAATTATGGTGATACATTCTCTAGACGTGTCAAAGGAGTGAGTAAGACTCGCCTCCTTCTCCGCGTGCCGATGCATGGACTTGCAACTGTATAGTGCTAGCATGGGCGGCGCCAGTTGGTTACCAGGACGTTAAAGAGGCGCATTTCGTTAACCATCTTAGGCGTACCCAGCAGGATCCTGCTCGAATGATGAAGACTTTGGATGAGATCCCTACCTTGGCAACCACCGAGCTTATCCCATTGGGATACTCTGGCAGGACAAGAATATCAATAGCTCAATCACAGAGCAGATAATCATATCAGCAGACCCTGGTGCAATTGGCGATCCTACACTGACGATGTTGGCGCTCTAGCACAGTACAAAGCAATTCTTTTAGCCTTGACGAAGTGTGAGACCTTGGGCGAGTCGTTTTGGGGATTAAATAAGCCAATTATGAGGCCCACAATGGTTGTAGATAAAAAACAATCCCGAGATACGAGATTGGATCTTTTTACCAGTTGTGGCATAGTATGAAAAAAGTATAAGAAGGGATTGGCTTCCCTTGACAAAAAAAGAGCCCCAACAGTACCAGGTATTAATTATCGGATGGGACTCACACTGATCAGTCCCATATTAATTAGTTTGACCACATTTCTTAAGCTCCAGAATTCAGATAAGCCAGCTTCTTCTTATCAAGCACGTTAGGCTTACACTTACTTGAAATAAATACCTCTTGAACATTGTCAAGACCCACAACCATCCAAAGGAATGGCTCGCAAGGCTTATTCAACCGCTCAATCCACAGAGAACTATACCTGCTGCACACAGGGTTCAATCTTTGTGGCATGTCCTGCAGGTTGTGTGCCAAATTTCAGAGGGTAAGCGGATTTATTTACCTTTGTTTGCACGTTGAATATGCAGAGCTTAAATCTCCATAGCGGAAAACCTTGCGAAACTTGCCATGGGGCTACGATGGTCCGGATTCCTTGCAAGACCTGCAATCGATATATTTCCACTGGACAGCTTGCTACCACTGCTGCAACCAACAATGGCGCTGCATATGGTAGCAACAGTGGCTATGGCGGTAATCAAAATAGCGGGTACAGTGTAGGATATGGTGGCAGAACCAATTAAAACCGAAAGACCTTTGGTTAACAAGGTTGCTGCTCTGCTATTAGGCAGTATATAAAACCTCATCTTAAATACGTCGCAGCTTCAGGAGGTCTTCAGGGCTTATAGCTGCATTTTGTTCATTTGTTGGCCTTTGTTTTAGTTTGAGATACACACGTGTGTTGCTGGAATGTGTTTTCTGGAGATTCATTGATCTTGGGATCGTTCGACAGGGGTTTGCATACCACTAGACCTGGTATATCTAAGTCCTGGCTGTGATGATATGGCTTTGTCTTTATGTCAATCGCTACTTTTGCTTCCAAAACACCTTACTAGTCCTACCCTCAATTCAAATATGATTAGCTGCTACTCTAGATTACTATCGGACTTGATCTGCTTACTCCACGCTGCAACACAGAGATGTGCATGTGCTGGTCTTGAAAATGTATCGAAGGAGTCAAAGCAAAGCAATTGAATGGATGTGCGCCCGTTGATATCAATTCCAGAGATAACGTGCTTTTTCTCCTTCTGTGCTCTCGTGACACTCATTTTGGATGTTTATTCTCGTCCACCTTATATTGTTTCACACAGGCGGTTTTAACAAGTGGAAAGAGGGTGCTACCGCTTCATTAAATCCTCTTCACAGCCAAAAACGTCCCTAATTAGTTGAAATTTTATTCTGGAATGGCCCAAATGAGATTGTAACGAGGGGAATATGCTGTAACAGATGAAACAGATAAGTTTCGGCGAATCCAATAGGCAGTAGACGCCAGTTATCTTTCTTTTCTTTCCTGCGAAGAGGCTGGCGAGAATAGAGCCGATCGGTTTCTGTCCATAGCGGATATTACAAAAGTATAGATGCCATGCGAAGAACAACGACGGTCCATCTGTGAAAGCGTCGCAACTGTTATGACAGGAGGGGCATTGGCTATACGGTAGCTCCTTGGGGAATGATGCTACCGTGAGATAGACTTCATGTTGAATAGGCAGCGGTATCAAAAGTTGAATCCTTAGTATAAGAGTAGAAATAGTGTGACAAAGCCAATATGATGCAGTTTGAGGCTAACTGGCTCCTGTCGTATTGTTTTGCCAGTAAAATTTGTTCGTTGCAGGATTTGTGTTACATTCCTTGAGAGGTCAAAGAGAAAGGCCACCTAGATGGGCTAAATTCTTATTATTTGGGTATGCCGTTGAGATTGCCGGTAGGTAGGAGACCAGTAAACTCGACACCAGTATACCCATGATGGTAAATGTGTCGTTCCATTTTGGCAGTGGCATCTTCAAGATTTTGCATCTCATTATCGTTGCGTAGTACCAGATCTCTTCCCGCGTCTGAATCTCTCGACATCTCGCGGAAATACGGATGTATCGGATAATATTTAAGGTCAGGCTGGGGCACACACTGTTGATCCCTCTGACAATCCACTCGCGTCATGCATGAGTTATGTTGGAAGAAAGCAAGTCTTCGGATATACCACAAACCTTGGCTACGGCCCTGGGATGTTGCGTGAAACTTGCTGCATAGATATGATTCATCTTCGATTCGCCCATTCTCTCACTGAATTGGTGCCGGCTTGCATGGTGGACGGGTTGAGCTATTCTGCAGAAAGATCCACGAAGAAAAACCAACTTTGGGTGGCATCTTGAACTCGATAACCATACCTAATAATTCCCCTCGACTAATAAAACATTCTCTTCGGTTTCCCTCATACCCTTCATTCACACGGCCCCTTCCGTGGATATCGATTTCCCCGAGATTTTGTAAAGATGCACATCAACTACCTAATGCTGGGTAAATGGATTCTTAATACTTCGAAAACCGTGTTTTTAAGTAGGAAAAAGAAATTATAAACTCCAAGATGATCAGCCGAACAACTTTTGCCACCGCCTGACCTCACCAAGATCTGGGCCCAACTTGGAGCAGAGTAACACAAATTAGACACGGAAATAGACTAATCGATGTATATTGGGAAGCCTGGTCCAGTATGGCAAATTGATGGAATAATGGTCGCTAAATATCTGAGACTTTTGAGTCACATTGGCTCATTACTGAGCCTGTCACTTCCGCAAAGCGACCGTCTGCCTTTGCGAAAGGTTATCTAAGAAATCTATGTACCGCTCTCTATCTGTGAACTATTAGTGTAAGCCTAACCAAGGGAATTACAGTAATCGAACCCTAAGTTGGGGTCTGGCTGTTAAAAGTGGCATAGACATTGCCATGTGAAGATGTACAGCAGATTGAAAGATTTGGCAAGCGGTTCAATGTTGAACATTTGAGAGATTCGGTTCTCTAAACCATGGTATTGTCTCCCATCTGTAATAGTGCTTAGCTTGAAGGCTTCTGAAAGTCACAGAGAAGGTGACAGCATTTAGCAAATCTATACCTTTAAACGTATCAAGATGCGCCCGGCTGGGAGAGTGTTTGCGACTTGATCTGGATAAAAGATAAAGCGCTACGGAATCATCCAGAGTACATGAAAGTACTTGAGTGGCTCGCACAACCTCAGTCTTCATAGAATATGGAACTGCGCGTTGTCAGTCGAGATCCGATCTCGATGAACCAAGTGAAAAATTGTTTGTTAATAACGGCGGCGTGTGTAAAGCAAGCTCGGTGGTATATTTTATTGTAGTAGAAACTTTGATAGTTGGCCAGAGGCTTAGTTTTTGGGCGAGCGAATCTTTCTTCCCTCCTTCCCCTTTCCCTTTCTCTCTTTCCTTCTTAACTCGTCGATATGAGCAAAGCGAATGGCTCACCCCCAAGATCTCCGGCTGCAATTCAATATACAACCACGTTTAAAGAAACGACCGACTTGAAGCAACTTTCTCAATTTCACCTTTCAAGAGGTGATCAAAGTCAAACGCGTTCCATTTTGGGTAGCCAGGGAAGCTTGGCGTGTCGTACTCGCAGTCTCCGATGTATGATACGAATGTTGACTCAAATGAAATGTTGGCTGGCGGTCAATGCTCCGTCAGCATTAGATTAGTATCTGAGAATTATCATGTAGTTGAATATCAGTATTTTCGGGCGCTTGGTGAAGTCTCATCAGCCCGCCGTCCAGTGTGTCCCATAGCGGGGCTGGACTTCAGCTTTTCCGATCCAATAACCTCATGACCGTTTTGACTGAGTCGCAACAAGCCCATTTGTCACCTCGGCTCACAAGGGTCTTTTACCGCTCATTGCTTGTCTCTTCTTGCGGGAATGCCGTAGGGTGACATCTAATGGATGCAATTTCGTGACCTCCTCGGAATGCGGGGAAGGACAGAGGTTAACCCGTATTTGCCAAGTGACGAAGGCGAATAATGGAGACGGGTTTCCTTTTTTTAAGCCACCCCTTGCAGGACACCGAAGCAAATTTTACTGCAGGACTTTGCCTACGTGCGAAACCGATCAATCATGAAAGAGGCGGACCTGGATTTGGTTCTGGAAAATTCGCCAAAGAAAAAATTACATCACCATCAGCCGGTCTACGGCTACTCGCGGAGTGGTCCTCAAGCCATCGCTGTACCTGAATATCACTTTACGAGTTAGAGGTTGAACCCACAGCATTCTAGAGCTTCTCGCGAGCCCAACAAGTCTTTGGATACCTGGAGAGCTCCTTCTTGTTATTCATTAAATGAAACGGAAGTCAATCGATGCACTCGAGTCCGCCAGTGTGCTCGCCACGTTCTGAAAGCCGAGCGCTTCGGTGGTTGGCACTGGCACTGGCATCAAATGGTTGAAATGAGCAGCCGTGAATCCGCCGCATGAAAAATGCTCACCGCAAGGAAGGGGCTGGCTTTGCGAATATGGCACAACCGCTGACGAAATATCACGATGTGTCTCCAAACATCCAGTCATGAATTTCCTGGGGGTAATATTTTGATCGTTGTCGTGCTCGTGACGATGCTGTTACGAAATCGCCCCGCTTGGCGGACCATTCACAGGCATTACAGCCGGCCAACCCGAATTAGCCCCTGAACCGCGACACTGCCTGGCTGCGTGACTCTCTCCTCCGGCAATGATTGTTTCCATTAACTGGAAAGCGCGTAGAAATCATGAAAGAACTTTTCCATAATGGTGACGCCAGGAGAAGGATGCCGCCTAGGTAAGGGTATAAAGCCTTGGTGCCAGCTCGAAGCTCGGTTTTACCGTCCTACTCATCATCAAGCAATAAACTTCAGAGCCTCATACAATTCCCAGCGCATATCTTAATCAAGGAAACAGTCCCCAAGGCATACCTGATATCCTCTCGTAGGAATCACAGATTCATCCGCGCCACAACCCCCCAACCTGCTACAAAATGCCATCTCACTACACAGTCACCGAGCCTCACCCTCACCCAGGCAAATACATCCATTCTGGCCGTGGCGGTGCAGGAAACACATTCAAAGCTCCAAAGACCAGCGAGGGTAGCGTAGCTCGTGGCCCGGCATCTCTCTTTGACACTGGCCTCCCTCAGAGCTCTACCCGCTTCAGCAGCGGCCGAGGAGGAGCTGGGAACATTCATGAGAGCTCTGAGCGAGCCATCTTCTCTTTTGACGAAGAGCTGGAGCGCCAATCTACACGAGAGAAGAACTTGAATAAGGATGGTTCAGTATGGCACGTCGGCCGTGGCGGTGCTGGTAACTGGGCTACCGCTCCTACGAGTGCTGGACGAAAGGACTCCTCCAGCTCCGGTGAGAGTGATAACAGACGAAGCGGATTCTTCGCTCGTCTCAGTCACTCCAGCGAGAGACACTAAGTCTTTTCTTCCTATCTTCTATTGCATATCAACGGTTCAGCGACATGGCGTATTCTCACGGTTCTCATTAAAATATAATAAGCGCTTTGGCTAGCAGGCTGGTTCTTATTCTTATTACCACCTCATCAAGACGAAGCGGCAATTTTTCTCTCATCATCATGAAAGTTTTGAAAATACAAAAAGCGGCATTCATATAACGGCGTTCTCTGCACTGGTTACAAAAAAAGTTTGGGCCCTCAGGACAATACTGGCTGGCAGACTCCAGATATCTTGTCTTGGTGATTTTGATGGATCTCTTCCATAGCGATAGCGATGGATATCCCAAACATTTTTTGAAATATACCCGGCATATTTTGTCATGTTCCTGTTTGGAGTTTTCCTGGTCTTCTGGGTACCAGTGGTGTCGGAGTAGGAGTCTTACATAAAGTAGAAAATAATACAGATGAATATATCCTCCTCACACATTACAATATCCTCAATTTTTTTTTGTATATGAAAATATGATGGGCCACTTGACCGAAACACCAGCATGTAGCTAGTTCCTTCTAACTTGATGAAGGAGGTAGGTTTCGCTGAGTCTTGAGCAGAGGGACATAACTACTCGACGGACGGGTACAGGGCTCCATGCTGATACCCGAATCATCTTCAGATGGAAACCAGTTGCAAAATCAATTAACCCCAACCTTCCGTGGCTTAGCAATTCCTTTCATAAAATTTATCCAGTTAACGCTTCCGGCGCCAGCCACTCTCACGTTGCCTCTTCCCGTTCCGTTAGTTAAAAAAGCAGATCAGAAATCCAATCTCCAATACATTGTCCACTGTGACAAAAGTCAAGATGTTCAATGCACTTACTGCAGGTTAACTAGCCCTATACTACCGATGCCGTAACGGAAATGCAAGAATAGATGCGGGGAGAGGTTGCGCAACGTAATGGATTTTCTCCGAGACAAACCTTGACGGCACGCGTTTGAATGGTTGGATCCAGTACAGCACGGAGGTAAACTACTGACAGCGGTATAGTGCTGATGGGAGGGGAAAGTGAGAGTTTTTATTTTCTATGACTCCATAGAAATTGGAATGGGCTGAATGATGGCGCACATCAGGTGATGGAGAGAGGAGATGTGGCATGCAGATCGAAGTGCTCCTAAATCGATTTACGCATCTAGCCTTTTCGGATTTAATTCCTCATTCTTATTATCACCGTCAAAAGGAATTTTTCATGATGAACTTAACATTTTGGTGAGGAACATTAGTTAGTAGGAAGACGATACATTTAAAAATGAAAAAGTAAAATTGTGCAGCTGTCTCATAATATGAGATATATGCTAGCCTCAGTCAGACCCTTATATGACACCATTTTCTCTATTTCAATATCTAAAACTACATAATTAAAGAAATAGAATCATTATCCCAAAAATTATCTATGGTGTTGTTGACTATAATAAAGTATGGGGATCCAAGTTCGGAGGGCCCATTTCATCAGCCAATGAAATCTTACCTCAAAGCTTCCCCTGCATCGCGTCCCTTTTCTGGGGCGCGACGTGAACATCTTCAATTTCCAGGAGTCAAACGACGAACACCAGATTATCACCTGCGCCTCTACCTGCTTAGAGTTGCTACAACATTCAACGGGCCATTTTCCCCTCAAGACTTGGATGCCCACTAGAACGAGTTTATCTTCCTACCAAGATTCTTGAGGACACTGAACATCCTTGGAGGCCTCGCACCCCTTCATCATGGCCGACAACCTCCACAACGCCCCTATAGTCCTAGACAACGGATCTGGTACCATACGTGCCGGATTTGCAGGAGATGACCTCCCAAAATGCTATTTTCCATCCTTTGTCGGCCGGCCGAAACATCTCAGAGTGCTGGCCGGCGCATTAGAAGGAGACGTGTTTATTGGACAAAGGGCTCAGGAATTGAGAGGACTCTTGAAGATTAGGTATCCGTTGGAACATGGAATTGTCACCGATTGGGATGACATGGAGAGGATATGGGAGTGGGTCTATGGAGAGGGTTTGAAGACTTTGAGTGAAGAGGTGAGTTAAGATGGAATTTCTGGTTTTAGGTGGTTGCACAGGCTTCACCTCACCAGCTTTTAATTCAAAGAAGAGAAACTAACATTTGATGGCATTAGCATCCAGTACTATTAACAGAGCCCCCTCTCAACCCAAGAAGTAACCGCGATACCGCTGCCCAAATTCTCTTCGAAACGTTCAATGTCCCGGCGCTCTACACCTCCATCCAAGCTGTCCTCTCACTCTACGCCTCTGGACGAACAACAGGCATAGTTTTAGATGCAGGTGATGGAGTCTCACATGCCGTGCCTGTGTATGAAGGCTTTGCAATGCCTAGCTCAATACGGAGGATAGATGTTGCTGGGAGAGATGTCACAGAGTATATGCAATTGTTATTACGGAGATCGGGGTACGTTTTTCACACGAGCGCTGAGAAGGAGGTTGTGAGGATGATTAAAGAGAAGGTCAGCTATGTGGCTGCGGACCCTAAAAGAGAAGAGAAGGAGTGGGCGGGAGCGAAGATGGGAGATGGGAAGGTAGTTGAGTATGTGTTGCCAGATGGCAGTAAAATAAAGGTAAAGCTGAGATTTATTCATTGAAGTTTTCCTGCTTACATGAAATAGGTTGGCGCAGAACGGTTCCGCGCTCCTGAAATCCTGTTTGATCCAGAAATCATCGGCCTGGAATACCCTGGCATTCACCAAATTGTGGTAGATGCCATCAACCGGACGGATCTCGATTTGCGGAAAAACTTGTTTGGCAACATTGTCTTATCCGGCGGCAGCACATTGACGAAAGGTTTTGGAGATAGATTACTGCACGAGGTGCAAAGGTTGGCCGTAAAGGATATGAGAATCAAAATCTTTGCGCCCCCAGAGCGGAAATATTCTACTTGGATTGGAGGCAGTATTTTGGCGGGGCTGAGCACGTTTCGAAAGGTATGTTTTCTTCCTAATAATACCTTTGTGATATAAATCACTAACAAATGTCTCCTTAGATGTGGGTCAGTATCGACGACTGGCACGAAAATCCAGATATTATACACACCAAGTTCACATAGTTTCTACATCACCCTCCCAGCCTCATGATACCCCCGTACTTTTCTCTCTCATATCGACGTATAGCCTCGGGGATGGAGTAATCGGATCATCGCCGGAATATTTAAGTAATTGGACATGGCTCAAAAAAAATTGATATCGTCCCCGAGCCCTACATCGTGCTTGGAAGAATTTATTAAAGCGCCATTCCTCCTCTATGGCCTTCTGGCCACCCTTCAAAAACAATTTTGGACACCGCTTCTGTGCAGAGAGAAGCGAATTCAGTCTTATCTAAATATGGGGGATCTAGCGTGGAAAGCGACACTGGTGTGCAGAAGGATCTCGTAATTTGAAAGAATTAAGGGAAAATGGGACCTCAAAGAAGAAAGAATTATGTGTGTCCTGAGCAATTAGCTAGATCAACGATACCCCATACCAAATGCATAAATATCTCTTCCCACATCTTCAGTTTAGTTTATACTTAATAGTGCAAGTCACAAGTCACAAGTATTTAAGGGTCACTTTAGCGACTCCTTCGGAAGTAACGACACTTGGGTGTGTTTAGACGCTGTATTGAATATGTCACAACTGTCGCTCCAGGTAAAAATAAATGCTATGTACCCCCAAGATGATGCAATCAATGCAAGTGATATATCAATCCCCGTCCCATCCCATCCTATCGTATTCTACCCTATCCTACCCGATCCTATGCCAGCCCACCCCCATCCTTCCTCGACGCAAAAAGGGGAATCGTTATCATGAATCCAAAGCCAAACCATAAGCCACATAAAAAGTACAAACTGGCAGTCCAAAAGGAAAGGGATAAAATAAATAAGAAGCCAGATCAGAGCCCAACGCCATCCCAATGCATCTATAATGAACAACTAAAAAAAACCCCCCAAAAAAACGCCGGCGGGAATCCATGCATGTACCATAATCACTAAAAAATAATCACTGTAGAGCCCTAGGATGATGAAGAGGAAGCAGGAGGATCAGAGTCCTCAGCCTTCTTCGCAACAAGCTCGTACCACATCCCGTGGCTCTCTCTATCCAGCCTTCCCACCTTATTCATCTCTTCCACAATGGCACCGACTTTGTGCACAAACTCCGGCAAGCCCAACGAGGCGAGATTCTCGCTGGCCGTACTTGCACTCTTAACTTTCTCTTTCTCTGTGTTTGCTGCCAGACGTCCGAGGATGTGAGACCGAAGTCTCGTCATGAGGAGTCTCATGAGAGGGTCCCGCAGCTCGGTCGTAGGAGGAGTAGAAGGATCTGTTGATGTCGATGGAGTGATTGAGATCATCGCTGCATTGGAAACCACGCGTGCCACGAGCTCTCTGATTTGATTCTTCGTGGCAACGGGCATGCTGCGTGACGACTCAAGAGCCGCTTGAATACCTTGCGTTGCTTGCTCCGGACTCTTAGAATTCTCCAGAACGGAGAAGACGCGAGAAGATTCCGTTTTCCATTGACTGCGAACGTCTCTCTTGAGAGTAGTTTTGCACTGGAGCAAGATTGCACCAGCTGTCACAATCCGCAGGACATCAGCCCGAATCCTCGTAATACGTTTTACGTCTAATTGCAACGTCTCCGGAATAGGGACCGAGGCATCTGTTGAAGTGAAAACATCTACAAGCATCTGCGTGTAGAATTTCTCAGGTGTAGGACGATTTCTCGCCAGGCCAACGTTCTCCGGATCACGTTTAGCAGCTTCCTTCAGAATCTTTGTTCTGGCCTCGCGCCACGCGTTTTCTGTAGCTAGTAGATTGGCATCGCTCTCTCCCATCAACTCCGCAAAACGTGATGTCTCGTATTGAGCAGCGTTCTTAATAAGTTCAGGAGCGGCCTGCTGAAGCATGAAGTTTGCGTAGTCGAGTTGCATGAGGTCAATCCCGTGCATGAGAGCCTGTAGTCGGTCAACCACATCGCCAGTCTGCATTTTGTTCTCTACAATATCTTTAATCTCTTCGTCCCGAAATGGTGCACAAAGGCGGGGAAGTAGAGAAGCCATGAAGGAGAAGAATTTCTCATAAGAGAAGGACCCATTTTGGAGCTCTCTAGCAACAACATCTTTATCAAGAGCTTCACCAATGATTTTGTGCATTGAATTACCGGACTTCAGAAGCTGTTGCAATCTTCCTCTTATATTCTCAGCCATGGCGAGGACCCAGAGATCACTGTTCGGTGTCGAAATCTCTCGACGCATTGTGTCAAATATGGCAGACATGATACTGTCTCTCTCCTCAAAAGCATCTGCTTCAATTCGGTATTCCCGGTTAATAGCAATCTCGTGAGTGAGAATCCTGTTCTCGGGAAGAATTGGCCTTGTCATCCGTAACTCATCGGCATGTGAGCTTAGGTGTCTACGTGGCGTGGCGGGCGGTGTGATGGTCTGCAAATGAGAATTGACTAACTTCTCAGACGCAGAGATATCAACCACTGACGGTTCACCAGCTATAGTAGTTTCTGTAGCTCGAGGGCGCGAATCGCCAACAGGCTTCTTGACAGTCTTTGACTTTCGTGCCTCTCGGATCGCATCCGTTATCAATTTTTTCCCTTTAGCAGCACCGGCAAGTCTCTTGATTCTAACCATCAACTTCAGCTGGTTCTCTCGAATGCCGTCTCGGTACGAATCTGTCACGGCTTCCTCGGTACTATCTTTAACAGATTGCCAAATCGAATCAAGTTCCACAAACTGTAGAACCATCATATCTATAAGTGTGCTAGAATCACGAGCTTTCCAAGCAATAAAAGCATTGTGGAAGGTAGCATAAACCTCGGACAAAACAGAAAGCTGTGCCGGAGGCGGTGTATAGCGATTAGCGGCGCTCAACCGGGATAGGACGTTTTCAAAAGAGATAAGTAGATCTCGGGCCTTAGCGACAAGGTCCTGCAACTGTGGATTAGCCAGATCATCTCGTCTCATTGGCAACGTCCCCACCTGCTCCTGCTCGCCACTGTCACCTTTGTTGCTGAGGACTTGAGTGGGATGTCCAAGGATAAGAAATGCACTGAGAAAAGTTCGAACAGCCGTCATTTCATTAACTGAACCAGTTTCCCCCTCCTTTAGTCCACAGATTCTTAAAATCTGTGCGGTACCCACCAGGACTCTCTCTTGAGCCAGTAAGTCAACCACCTTCTCGAATGACGTTTCCCGGACGCTGTCAATCGTGAGGCCAAGGGCAGCAAAGTCCTTGAGGGCCTTAGATCTCTGGTGGATTCTCCATTTCTGCTGAATCCGGGATGCAGCTGCCGCCTCGCTAATCGATTCGCGAACAGTTGGCATTGGTGAGTTACTCTTCCGAGGTTGACTCAAAGATCGACCTCTCTTCGTAATCCCTCTATTCAGAATTTCTTCCCTCCTTCGTTCTGCTTCTGCAAGTCTTTCTTCCATCTCCCTTCTCAGTTTCTTGCCCTCGGCTTCCCTCTTCTCCTTCATGCTCTCCGCAATGCCCTTGGCTCTCTTCACTTCTTCCGCACATGCTGCCACAATTTCTGCTAGGTTCTTTTCTCTAGCCTGTTGTGCAGCCAAAGCTCTCTCTTCACTATTGGTTGTGCTTCTTGGTGCTGCCTTCGCCAATGCTGCTCTCAAGCGGACTTTCTCGGCATGGGCCGCCCTATCTGCCAATCTTGCCTTCCGATCCTCGAGAATGGAGGCACGGCGCAAGTGCTGTGCAATATAATTGCTCTGAGGTCCGCCATGTCCGCCATGGCGACTTGAAACATGCGATTGATGTGAATGCGCGGAGGAAACCGAGTTCCGGCGGGAAGATGCGGCAGATGACTTGCGGCGATTCGTCGACGGCCGATAGAAGCGTGCTGCGATGCGAGGAGGAGGGGTGTGTATTCTAGTTTCGTTGGACTCCTCAGTGATGAGATCTAAGTCGACATCTTCTGGGGTGTTGGCGGGTTGGCCAGTGGATTCCGCAAGGTTGCGATCTGGGTCGCTGAGGTCGTTCGACGCGCGACGCATCATGAATGTTATGACGGTTTGACTATGGAAGAAAGGAAGAAGTCGTAGAAAAGTCGCCTACGATTGCCGGCTCCTGTATATGCAAACGAATGGTCGGTGATAATAATGCTATGGTGTTGTGTAATTTCGGAATCAAATGTAAGAAAGTGAAGGAACTGTGAGTCGCTGCGTCTCACCAACTGGAGGCAGATAATGTGGGGGTTTGGACAACAAATATGGTAGAAAGCCTGCCGAAGTGCTCGCTCTACCCTCCGAGAAAAGAAGTTGAAGATGCTCAAAGAAACCCACGACGTCAAAGGGCCAACGGTAGAGTCAAAGGGTGGAAATGAACGAGGTTGGAGAGATCTTCACGAGGTCATAAAGACTTGGTCGAGGTCTTGCCATTGCCAGCGGACTGGGACAATGGGCGTGGGATGGGAGCGCTAAACCTAACCCAGGGATCGTTTAGCCACCTGCTTATGAATGGGCACCAGCACCGCCAGAAAGACGAGGTCGCAGGGCAAGGGCAGAAACACGAAGAAGCAACGAGAATCGATTTTTATACTTGTTTCTGCTACTCCCGGATGCGGGAAATATCTGAGCGTGCCCTTGCACAATCTTCAACGTGAGCTCCATATGTGACAAAACTTTCTTGAAACCCGCGTGCGGTTCGAATGTGACAGGTGAAAATGTCTTGCTCTGAGGCAGGCCGACGAGGCGAGTGATGGTTGACCGCCTTCTATTTGCAGGTGATTTGTTCCATGGTACTGTATGCGTCTTGGCTCTCGATCTTGCCATATCTCGTCATTGGGGGGCGGTTTTCGCTGGTTCTGGTGTAGTTTCGATATCGAGCGGGCTTGGTAAGATTGGTGCCGTCCAATACTGTGCCGTGTGGCTGGGTATGGGTGCTCTACACTCACGTGATAAACGGCTTCTCGCTCCCCTCCTTTTAGAGCGAGGATCCTCCCGAGGGGATCTTAAAGATGATCTTAAGGTTCGAATCTAACCAACGGAGTTTGAGCCACAATGTCGCAAGTCCGTCTGCGCTGAACTTACCAGTTCTCGTCATATCGAGGTATAAATCACGCCTTCAAGTAATACACTAACAAGAAATCTTGGGTTGAGCGTGCAGTCATGATATTTGTCTATGCTTGGTACTATACATGACCCAGATGCAAGTAGCCATCTCACCACGAACCCAGGGTTCATATCGTCAAACGCCATTCCAAACCAGCTGGTGATGCAGTCACCTTTCGCATTTGACTGTTCTTGTCTTTCGTTGATAGAGTCCTAGAGGAAGGTTTCGGTAGGTACACGTATCTGCATGTACAGCTTCTCTCTACAAAGCCGTCTATCAAGATGAAGAAAAATGGCAAGCACAAAAAATTCTAAGTAGATACAAGAATGTAAAGTTTTCCTTCCTCTCTCCCCAGTTTCCAATCCCCGATCCGAGCTGTATAGGGGTTTAGTACTTCCATGTACCGCCGGAGGAAGCAGTAGCTTGCTCGATTGGTGCAGTTCCAGTGTACTGTGCTTGGGACATGAATCCTGAGGAGGCAGAGATGGTGCCGGTAGAGTTACCGGTGGAATTTCCAAGTGGTGTAGCAGCTGGTGCTAGAATTGGAACGACGGTGACAGTACTCAATATGGTGCTGGGACCGGAACTAGCTGCAGCAACTTCATTGTTGACAACGGCAGGAGCAGAGAAAGAGCCCGATGAACCACCAGTAGCGCAAACTGGAGCAGCAGTCTCGGTCTAGGCGAAATGTTAGCTTCTGACTTCGTATACAATAAAAGGAGAGAGAGAGCTCACAACTGTAACTGTTTGAACAGCTTGGGTGACAGTAACAGTAACCGGAGGAGCACAGCCTCCTGCGCCTGGCGCACCAGCACCTGATCCACTTGAGCCACCTGCTGCGTTGCCAGAAGGTTCTACAACGGTAATGTAGCGCGTAGATGTTGAAGTTGAAGTTAGACTATACGTTGTAGTGATTCCGCCAGCTGCAACATTCGCTTGAACTCCTGTCGCTCCAGAAACTTCTTCGTTGTTACCTCCTGGTAGGGTAGCATACACAGTAGCAATAGAAGTTTGTCGGATCATGGTCGTCACAACAGTTGTAGAAGTGCCTGATCCAAGGGTGTAGGACAAAACAAGATTCTCTACCCCTTCGGAGCTTCCAGTAGCCGCTGGGGTACCTGGAGCAACGCCAGTCCCAAGAGGAACTGCGGGTGATGTGAATGCTCCTGCTGCACTAGCAGTTGCGGTAAGAGAGGCAAGTATAGCTGCACTTGCGGATGCGGCTTCTTCAACTGGGCAGACGGTCTAGAGATAGTTAGTTACTTCACATTCCTTCCCCGCAAACAGAATTCTCACGGTAGTAATAGCAACAACATCGGTAACGACTATCTCGTTGGTAGCTTCAGCTGCTCGAGCTGGACAATCGGTGATACTAGCAGCACAACTGGTGATAGTATAAATCGAAGTTGCAAAAACAGTTAAAGTTGTCGAGACACCTGAGTCAGCAATTGACGAGTTCGTTACACGGCGGTGATGTAGGTGAGGTGCGTGGCGAGAAGCGCTGGCCAACGCAGCAAAAAAGGCCAAAGGCAGAATATTGAACTTCATAGTGGGATTTGGTGGCAGATATATTGTAGTTTGTACCCCAAAAAAAATTCAGTATCCCTAAGCAGTCAATGCTTCTTTCAAGAATATTTAAACAGAGGTCTTTAGTATCCGACTCCTCGTTACTAGATTCGTCAAGATCGTTTGGGCGTGATAAGTAGAAGTCTGAATATGGGAGAGGTAAAATGAGCGAAAGTCGATTCCGCAACAGGTATGGATCTCAAGAAAAGAATGTCAAAAGTTTGAAATGAGAGAAGAGCAACTCTGTTGCAATGAATGACAGAAAGGAACGTGGTGGTGAACAGAAATCTTGGTAGAGAGAAAAAAAGAGAGAGAGAAGACCGAAGGAGGCGGGGCCTAAACAGATAAAAGAGAAGCGCCGATTATGAAAGCAGGGAGGCATGGCGGATGCAGGTACGGGCTGATGCTGATGCTAACACGAATTACGAGCGCTCACAAGCGGAAAATTCGAGGTACTACTCCGTGCGAGGACAGGAGAACGAGGGCGGAGGATTTTTCTTGGTTGGGTGAAAGCTGGTTAGGGGTTCGCTTAGGTGATACTCTAAGTAAGGGATCGCCTGGGGGTGCTGATTGGCGTCCGACCTACGAAGATACTGCACCGCCGGTGGCCAACTACAGGCAGTGGCTTGCTTGGATCGACAGGCACAATTGCTTCAAGGGCCCTGGTTGGCTGGATTGTGGACTCTCGAGTAGTGAAACACGATGGTGTTAGGACGACAGACTGGCCTTGGGATGAAAGATCCGGCTGAAAGACGGGCGTACAGTACAATGACGAGTAAGGGGCTGAGCGATATTCGATGCTGTACTGTACAAAAGCACAATATTATTCGCACAGTACAGCACAATACAGTACAGCACAGCGCAGCATATGTCCTACAAAAAGAAAGTCACAATGGAAGAACCTGCTTTCCAAAGTTCCCTGAAAAAAAAAAATTTAAGTCTGCTGCTTTGCTAATACAGTATATCACTGCAGGATTTCTAAGACCTGGTCTCTCAAAACTATCTACAATAAGAGCTGACGACTGTTGATGACCTGGAGGTTATTCTGAGAAGGTCACCAGAAAACGCCTCAGCCGTTCAACCCTGCCTGCTGATACGCACAAACAGTGTATCCGAGTGCGATTGGGCCAAGCGTTTCCAGGACGATGGGCCCTGGCCCCTTTCATGCCTAGAATCTCAAGACCCAACGATTCATCGTCCCAGAGTTAGATTCGAAAAGATCAAACGGCCGAGTTTGTTTTTCGTTGAGTTTTTCTCTGATATCGAAGGATCATCTATTAAGGCTCTGTAGGAGAAGATTTCTTTTCCCTCAATGCCGAACGGTCAGGTAATGCAGTGGTCGGAAATCTCACACCGCACAGGGACCATCTTGAAACGCCGTGTTCTGCACGGAGAAGAACATTTTAGGAGGCTTCACAGCCACCGAAAGACCTACTGGAATGGGCAGGTTCCGTGGCTGGGTTCGTGCAGAGCCAGCTGGCTCTGCCTGTGCTCTCCAGCCATATGATGATCTCCACGCATCGCACAGCGTCGATCCTGCTGCAAATTTGACATTTCTTTTCCGATCCCGAAGGCTGAGAACGTGCATGCCAGCAATTATCTCGGAATCGCATACTGCCCGTTTTCGAATCCGTCATCTGTCAACCTTTATTTTATCTATCCCTCACCATCTGTCAACTCCACTGTGCCGTGTTAGCCAAGATCAGCTCCGCCGGCGTGAAACAAACTGATATTTGCCAGGACTATTACGGCGGCGGCTCATTAGTTTCGCATATATCCACACTGAAGTTATGAGCCCTACTGTTTGCTTCGCAGGCCCCTGCAGTACTCATTTTAAGGTTGCGCCGAAGGTTTCATCTGATTGCTGTCATCTGAAAGTGATCTCCGTCTAGGATTCGAGACACTGAAATTCGGCAGTGCAAAGTGATAGAAAGTTGAAAATCCACGTCTACTCATTTCACCTAAGTGCACGTGGTGATTCTGTGTTACTCGTCAGGCGAGAACATGTCACCTGAACTGGCCCAGCGATCAGCGAATTTACACACGCTAATTTGGAGAATCTTTGTCAAATTTCTACTTAGATCTGCAATGAGAATAAATCTAAAAATGTTATACAAACATCAAAGTATCGCATATGCAATCTTTGTTGCCATGGCGGCCTTGTAACCGTTCCAACTCTTCATATAGATTTAGTCTACAAGCGAGATGATTTCATCCGATGGAAGAGACTGAGATTTTGGATCTTTGTCCTCACGATTTTATTTGGCAAGTTGCCCCTATTCTGCTAGTTCTAGTTAATCTTTCAGGGAAATCATATCTAATCTGTAATTTTACTTCTTTACATATACCCTTGGCCTATCCCAGATCTTAATTTAGTTATTCGGAAGTCTTCAAACACCTAAAAATATATATTTACCGATGCCAATGAAATACTAGAGAGAATACCGACCACATTTATGCCACGGTCTCGGGGTTTCTCAGAAAGTACAGTACTTGGTGTGTTTCACAATAATTACAAAATATAATTTGCATTCAGTTTCTCAGACATGCTGTTCTGTATACACTACAGGCACTAGACTCAATCTCACCAAAGACCCTCAACATTCTATATTGATAACACCCTTGCAGACTGTTCCCTTCCTCTTTCTAGCGTAAAAGCATGTGGTTCCTACGGAATAACCTAATAATTAGACATAGCATCTTAAGTTGGCGGAAATTTGTTTTGCATGCTTCCTCTACCACTTGCCCATTTGGGCGAAGGATTTCAATAAATATCTTGTGATCTTCTTGATTTCATCGTGAAATCATGTCAACAACGTCCGGCGTATAACTTGGGGTGACGTATACTCAAATTGCCTCTAGTAAGCACTTATCAGATTACCACAGGCCGGCAATATCGGCCCAGCTTTATCACCGGACAATAGTCAATAAATGATTAAGCACCAAAAAAATATTCAGCTTCCTCAAAATCATCAAAAACCCTTCTACTCCAAGTCAAAAACCACATGTTCGGAATGAAAGGCATAAAGTGGTGCAGGATGTCATCACGTGACAGTGTAACAACGCAATTTGATAGATTTCAACCTTAACCTACCATCAACTTCACCTTCTGGACAATTGGCCAACTATTACCAATAATCAATATCTAGGCTTGTGTCGACGAACAAAGCTATGGGCCTCTCTGGCCTGTCAAGATCATTATTCGGGCTTCCACTAGAGCCTAGAATTGATCGTGATGGAAAATGATTCGAGAACGCTTTAGGATATCTAAATCGAAACAGGGCGCGTTTGTCAAGATCCGTCCACAATGATGCCGATCCCCATCTTCTCACAGAATCCCATCTATGTCGAATTTCTAGGCAATTGGAACGTGAGAAATTTCGCACTTAGAATTGAAGACTAACTCAAAAACAGGGGTTGAACCATTGCTCGGGACAGTCATTGCAGTCTTCTTCTACAAGTTCATCAAGACTCTTGAGTATGAGATGGCAAATCCAGGTCAGGATGGTGATGACAGGAATGATCCCACCAAAAGCGAGGAAAAGAGACAAGAGGTATTAGAAAGAAGGGACCGGAGATCACAACATGCTAACAGACACTCCCGTGACATGTAGTGTTTCTGAGGGTTGGTTGGTCGTGTGTACGTTTGATGCCTCTATGCCCATGGAATTAGTGACTAGTTTCTGGTTTTGTTTTGGTTTTGGTCTATTTATTGTCCTAATAATGTGATGCTACCAACGCCAGTAATATAAATGGCTTATCTCAATCAAGAATTTTCCCACCACTTCCAACATTGATGACTACGACCTGAAAAGTGGCAAAAATTCTCGTAGAGCTGTCTTCATAAAATACCAGGTATGACCGCTTTCCTTCCGCCAATTTTCTCCTTCCCGAATCGATCGATATACCACTGTCTCCCTTGGAGAGCCCTCGGAAACATCGTTGAAATCTCATTGAGCACAAAATTTCTGGCAGGGATACATCCGGATCCTGCCATGACCCAAAAGCCAGTCCACTCAATCCACTCAAACAGATAATGCGGATAGAGAATCCAGCTAAAAAGCCCTTTAACAGGAATCACATAAATCTTGTCTGTGCTCTCCCCCTTGGTCGTTTGGGGGCTCTTTCCCTCTTTCCGTGCCGCGGTCCCTCTACGCCTAATCACGGCCCTCCTGATTTCCCTTAACTCTTCATCATGGTAAATATTTCCCATGAAACCGACGACCCAAATCAGCAGGCCGATTTCGATCCTTTTTCCCACGATATAGTCTACCTGGTCATTATCCCAGTAAGCACGGGAAGTAGGCCCGTAGCCTCCTAACCAGCCTCCGATGGACATGCCATTGAAGAGTTGGAAAATAATGGCGAATATCCAAACCAACGGGTGTATTGGGGACATGGAAGGGCTGAGAAGGGGGCCAAGGATGGCGCGGTAGAGGTAGTGGATTATCTGGAGTGGTTAGCTATCATGGTGGTTAATGGCTGGCAAAGAGGGAGCACTTACAAATACAACACCCATCATTTTGTTTTCCCAAGGGAGAGCTGCGAGGCCTTCTGGGGCCAGAGTGGACATCATATAGATCAAGGTAAGGAAGCCAGGCATCTCCATTGTAACCCATGCTATTTTCCCAGGAATGTTAAACCTGCTATTGACAGATGTTTTCCCGGCAGGGTACCACACTGTGAACCATTGAATGATTGTGAACTATAGGCTGTCAACAAATGTCCATGAATCGGGGCCAAGGGACAGATACAACGGGAAAGAACTGGAAGAGCCAGACTACCAGTTCCCAATTCTCTCTCGAAGGCGGCAGCCAGCCCTCCGTGAACGCCATTTGAATTTGGCCGATTTGTGAGGTGAGTAGCTCCGCCAGTATAGAAACGAACCGCCTTACAATGTCGTAAGTGTCTCTGGAGGTTTCTAGCTTCCAGCTTACGAGTTCTAGTGTTGTTGTACGAAGTATTACCATAATCATTACGTTTCTCGGTAAGCAGGGAAATCGTGTCAGCCTTGCAGATAGTGGACCGTGCCCTATCGGGATCGAAGGTTAAAGTAGCCTCGCAAGTATATCTCAGACCCGCACTCCATCCGATGGATGTACAAGCTCCGGAAAAGACGAGGATCCAATACAAATTCAATTTTGATCTGGACTTGTATCTATCCAACCCGCATTCCCTCATCCATCCGATGTGATCTACACTCAATTCTAAAAGGTACTGAAGCAAACGATGACCCCGCCTCCTCCAGCATCTAAAGCAATGCCCTCGCTCCACACTCAACTGAAAGCATACACCACTGCTCTTGCGTCCTTCTCTTCTTCTTCCTCTGCCTTCCGCGTCCTCCACTCTCTCACTTCATCCCCCGCTGCCCCGTCTCCAAAGAGGCTCTTCATCCTTGACTCGTCATTCAACCCGCCAACCCTCGCCCACCAAAGAATCTGCACTTCGGCGCTCTCTCCCGAACCTAGGCCCGGACCAAACCGCCTCCTCCTCCTTCTCTCCATCCAAAATGCGGATAAGGCGCCCCAGCCGGCATCCTTCCCGCACCGTCTCCTCATGATGCAACTCTTCGCTTCGGATCTGCTTGCCGCTCTCTCATCCCCTTCCTCCTCCAGGCCAACTATAGAATTAGGGATTGACATTGGCGTGACGAAGCTACCTTATTTCGCGGACAAGGCTGCCGCCATAGAAGCCTCGGATGTCTACCCGGCGGACGTGGAGCAGGTTCACCTGATTGGTTATGACACTCTCACACGCCTGTTAGATACGAAATATTACCCCCCATCTCATACCTTAGAGCCCTTGCATCCGTTTCTGTCCAAACATAGATTACTGGTCATGTACCGGACTGATGATAAGTGGGGAGTGAGGGCAGAGCAGGATGGATATTTGAGGGAATTGGGAGAGGGGGCACGGGAGAAAGTTTCTGGGAAAAAGGAATGGGTTGGCGAGGGGAGGATAAAGATGGTAGAGGGGAGGCAGGCGGGTGAACAAGTGATTAGTAGTACGAAAGTACGCCAGGCCATCAAGGATGGGAATAAAGAGTTGCTTGGGAGGTTGGTGACGGGTGGGGTACAGCGGTGGATTTTAGATGAGGGTTTATATCTAAGTGATTAAGTGTAGGGATTGATGATAGAAAGAGAAAATGAGAAGCATAGAATTTTTTGTACAATGAAAAGAGTAAGAAACAAAATTAAGCATTGGTTTGATAATATGTAAGCCTAATCTTATCTCTATACAATAAGAAAGAAGAGCCGAATCCTCGGTTTCAAGTTGATAACTGTACAACCCCCGTTCCAAGCGATTAACTGGTATTAGTCCAGACTAACTGGAATATTCATAGCCATAATCATAGCTGCTTTCCAACCCTCTATTGAAGCTTATCCCAAATAAACATAAACCTGAAAACCCATATTTGCTAATGATCTCCCCAAGCCTTCTGAGCAGCTTTGAGGACCAGAGCCCTCTCTAACCTTTCCATCTTCTCCATTTCTGCGCAGTGATCGTCCGTACTCTTCCTCAGAACCATAGTTCCTAGACTTGCATTTCTCGTCATCATTCCATATTTAAATGGTTTCCAATCTCTTCCACTCCATGTCCTGTACTTGTCCGTCTTGGGGCTCTCCGGATTCAGGTCGTCGAGTCCTCCAGTAGCTGGGTCAAATACACAATCTTTATAGAAGGTCGGATCCGCGATGCTCAATTCTAACTCGTTTGGGTCTGAGAAGTCACCCAATCCCTCATGATAATCCATACTCCCATCAACAGTGGCTAGTTTCTTAAAAGTTCCCCTTTCCTCATTCCTTACCTTCCTGTTGCCTTCTTCATTTGTTTGAGCAACTGCCATAATAGTCACAGGTAATACCTCCAATTCTGGATATTCCAATTCTCCGGCCATACTCAAGCTTCCTCTGCGTCCACTCGTCTGTGAAGCTTGTTCATACGAGGTATCTGACTTATACATCCCTTCTTTTAATTTATCCTCCAAAATCTCATGAAAATACTTTTTCTTATTAATACCTTCAATTTCCGTGTGATGGCCGTCGTCGTCATGTGCGAGACACCATACAGTCTCTCCGTTTTCGAACCCTAGCTTAGCAAAATCCTTCACTTCAACCTTCTCGTTCGCCTTTGCGCTGAGACTGCGTTCATGGCGATTGTGACTTGGGAATCGTGACCACGTTTCAGGATATCTCCTATCAGGCCCTAAAACCTTGAGTTTTTTGACAATATTCCTACTTTTCAACTTTGCTTTTGTCGCAGTGGCAGCCATTTCCGCCTCCCATGAATCCATGACCTGCTCTTTCACTGCCATGCGCTCTTGGAAACGCTCTTCATACTCCTCTGCTGCACTTTTTTGACAATCAAGATCTAAGTGCTTTTTCTTACTTCTCCCTAGGCTCGATAATCCTCCAAATGCGCCTTTTGGACGAGATTCATCGATTGGCTTACTCTTCCTCCTCCCTCCGGCACCTCCTGGAACATTTAATTGATAGGAGACTTCTTTCACCTCTGTATCTCCTTTATTCTTTATCACTTTTTCCCATATACCAGCAGCATCATCATTCCCACCGAAGGGGAAAGATGATGACACTTGATTTTTCAACACTTCGGGATCAAAATCTGGAATTGGTATGTCAATTAATTCTTCAATTTTCGAAGCACCATCGAAACTTTTAGCAGCTCGTCTAGCCAGTCTTGAGAAGACAGATGACTTGCGTGATCGCGACGCCTTTCGATCCAACAAACTGATATCAAATTCTTCTCGAAACTTACTCGATACCGGGGTACCTGGAACATTCATAGGAGTTGAAGAAGAAAATGCAATTTCCACAGCACGATGCTCAACATCTCTTTGAAGAAAGGATTCAGTCTCGGATTCAGGAAGTGAGTTATCGTTAACAGCGTGAAGGCTAGGAGTTTGAGACATTGGAATACCAAGACTGACAGAAGATATATTCGTGATTGGAGACCTGATTGTAACTGATTCTAGTTCTGTAGTTGTACAGTTAGCCTCGATCATTAGTTTAGAAGGAATATCTCTCATACCTTTCGAAGCTATAGCGGATATTTTATTGTTATTGAAGGATGTTACCGGCAAGTGGTTGGGGCGTGAGCTCTCTTTTGAATGATAAATGCTGTTAACGGAGGAAGGATAAATAGACGATGTGGCATATTGAACCACATTTCCCCATGATTGAGGGATCCGGTCACTCAGAGGTGCAGAATCAGAAGTATTCTGCAGATAACGTGCTCGCTCTTTCATGATTGCCTGTGAAGCGCCATTCAGGCTTGAAGTTTCACGTTGATGTGAGCCCCAGCTTGATAATTGTGGGGAAGATGACGAGCTTTGGAGGCCTCTTGAAGCCAGCTTTTGTGATATTCCCATCTCATGTAGATGTATAACTCTGGAGCCATCACCAACTCCATCAACCCCTCCTAGATCTTGACCTAGTGCGCAAGTTTGCAGATGTGATTCTAATGATCCTATGTTTGCGTTATCTTCTGAACCAGTAATTACCTGTGAGGATGATCGGAGGCCAGAGGCATGTAGCCATCTCTTCATCGGGAGCGGCGTTTTTATACCTAGTTTTTCGATATCTACAGTCACAGGAATGGATGTTCCACTGCTGAGCTTGCGAAGATGTTCGCCTCGATTAGTCGATGCAAAGGATAATCGCCAAGACGGCCTCGCTGGGTCTGTGATACTTGGCAAGCGTACAGGTTGCAACACTGGTGATGGGGGTATTGGTGGTAGGGAGCTTTGTTTTCGGCTTGGAATAAGAATTTTCGGCCATAGAAAACCCTTATCCACTTCCGATATAACAGGAGAGCTATGTCGTCGAGATAAAGTCCCACACAGGGTTCCTACATCGTTGTCTACAACATGAGGGATCGATAGTCTGGGAATATTGGTAGGGGAACCAAGGGTGGAAATACTCCCATGTACCCGATACTGTCTTTTGGCATATTAGTATGGATAGCGTGAGATCGATCCAACGTTGGTTTAAAACTCACCTGTCAATAAGAGGCAATTCAGGAAATGTCAAGGCTGGGTATGCAAGTTCCGGTGGAGTTAAAGCAGGGAGGGGAAGTGATTTTCCAGGGACCCATCCTGTTAGAACTTTGTCTACTGGGGTGCTTCCAATGGTAACAGAAGGTAGAGATTTAGCATCTTCGTCATATAAAGCCTCACTACTCAATTCCTCTTGAATTCTTCTATGTCTGATTCTTCTCAGTTCCGCTCGTCGCTCCACCTCTTCCTCACTTGTGCCAACGCTAGATGCTGAATGTCGTTTGGAGAGGCCAGAATCTCTCGAGAGATGTTTCTTCAACTTCTGCGTGACAACCTTCAGGGTATTAGAACTCTTCTGAGGTTTGATTTCCTCATAGCTAGCATTTGTTTCTGATTTATCTTCTTCGAAAGCTCCTCTAAGCTGATTCGTGTTCTTGTGGTTGACTTTCGGGATCCCGATAGCACCAACCGTGACGCCTTCTTCGAATATCGCTTTGAGCTGTGCTGCATCAACAGTGCTGAATGAGGGGATGTGATCCTTTGAAATTCTTCTCGGTGAGGATACTGGCCGGGGTGCAAGACCGTCTGGTGACGGAGGCCCACGACCAGTGCAGCAGTTTGACGAACTTTTTACCTTAACAGGATGCATTGTATCAATGTTGAATATGCCAACACGGTGTAAAGCCTCTGAGTTTGGAAAACCAAGAGGAGTTGGAAACGTTCATCACAATCCAAAGTCTGGACTACAACTAGCTGAAAAAGTCAGAGAGGAAGGCACGACTTTGGCAAAAAAGAAAGGCCACTGGGCGAGATAGAAGGGTTGCAAAGCCTCGAATTAAGACTGAGTGTATAGATTCTGGACGAATGCAATATACTTAACCATCACCTGGATCATTTACGGCAATTCAATGCTGCATAAACAAGTCTCAATACTTTAAGACAGGATCAAACAAGATATTTGACGAAAATTATGACTCAATAAAGTATATCAAATGAGATACGAAGAATGGTGCATCGTCTATACCTTCCAGGTATTTGGAATAAGTCATGAAATATACTTCCAGGTCAAATTTAGAATGCGAGATGCGATATAAAACATGGGTCGCCTTCCAGATATGCCTACAAAGGACTCTGAAGTGTGGGACACATCTAGCATATCGATAATATACAAGTGGATAGTTCTTCCGGATTTAAATAATAAACATTGATACGAGATCGAAAAGAGGTTTTACTTTCTCAAATCCATGAATAAAGACATCAAAGATTACAAAATTCCATCCGAGACGCCCCAGGCAAGAAAGGATTCATCTTTGGATATCATGACTACATCAGAAGTATCCCCAAACATCAATAACTTGAACATTTAAGCCATGAACCCAGCCAGCACACCTATCCAAAGACTAAGGTAGGTACTCAAGAGGTAGATTTCGCCTCCTACGACAGCACTGCAGTCATGTGATATGATCTCAGAGGCGAAGGAAAAGGGGGGAGAATCATCCGCCGTCGCATCCCATCATCCTCTCCGTGCCCACATAGAATTACCCAAATCCAAATTTTCAGCGTCGACCTCCCGGATTCACTCACAGTATCTAAGACACCAATCCGCCACTGAAGAAATTAAATGACACGGACGACCGCTGACCAAAAAAAAAAAAAAGAAGAAAAATTTTAAACCTCGGGAGGCGTGCAGTACGATCAATTAGTGAAACAAACGCTTTCTATCGGCTTGCTAGTAATTAAATCAACGAGAAGAAATCCACATATTTTTCTTGAAGAAAAATGCTCTCCTTCTTCTTCTTATTGTTGTTACGTATCTTATGGATACTTCATCAATTTCCCAATAAAAATAGGAAGGTGGATCAGACCGAGTTCGACGGCGAAAGGAGAGTTCTCACCGGAAATCCAAAGGCCAAACCTTCGTTTTTAGGTTTGACTACCTCACCGCTATAGGAAGACTAGAGCCGTAAATAGTCCTATTACTATTATTGCAATTGCTTACTTCCGGATCCATCATAGTCGACAAGATTCCCAATGGGGGTTTCTGTATTGGACTCCCAGCGATGAAATGGGGTAGGTACAGTATACGGCTCTGTACTACATGCTGTCAGCAGGGTCAGCGCTGTACCATAAGGCTACTAGCACTGAGATTTTAGGTAGGTCGGTAGGTGATGCCTCCTTTCTTTCCCCTATTCCTCCTCCTTCTCCTTTTCTATACGTACATGCTTTCTTTCTCTCTTACCATTGCGATTACATCCCAAATCACATCGCCAGACAGACCGACATCACTCAGAGTCGGCCGCACAGCTCACACAGCTCAGCCGTAAATAGGCCAACCACGAGAGGCAAAATATGCACGAAACGCACCAGCCCACGAGCGCACCTAGCCGGCTCGCAAAGTAACCTTAAAAAAGAAGTCAGGACGACATCGCATCCCGACGTCCCATTTCCAGTACGGGGGATGCCCCAAGAAAAAGGAAGCAAAATGACGAAGAGGAGAAAAGAGGCCCGGAAGCCAATAGCGTCTCTTCGTGGGCCTTATAACCAGTCCCACCTTCCTAATTCCCTCGTCCCAAACCCACCCATTGGGCGCCCCGATGGAAACTTTCCCAATCCCAATTTTTCCTTATTCCGTCCAACACGGCACGGTGCACGTGTCGTATCGCCGCGAATCTGCAGGGCCCGGTCGGCGAGAGCGAACATCACGCCTCACCACACCACAGGCGCGTTGACTAGTAAAACTCCCGTTACATACGGGTACCGTGCGGTGCATTTCCGGGCCGTCCTGGACGCTTCCTTGGATTTGGAGGTTCTTCACTTTTTCCTCTTCTGGGCGTCCTAGTTTTCAGCCTCTGGGAGCTAGTCAAACGTTACAGTATGTCAAGATGAAACGGTTCTTTCTTATTCTTTTTTCCTCTTTCTGCCCGCTATTTACTGCAGTTCAGTAAGATCTTGAAAAATGAAAATATCAAAAGAATCAAAATTTCTAAGTAAAAATAAAACTAAGCCTCCAAACGCATCTCCCCCTGCGGCCAGACATACAGTTAGTAATAGGTAACTGTATCTCCCGAAGAGAGGGTCGCTCCACCGCCGTGAGTCCAGCCCGTCGGTTGCAGCCGTAGGATACTTAGATTACCGTACAGCAGTGACTCAGTATAGTATCAACATAGCCAACGCCTGACATACAGTATTTTCCCAACTTTCCCATCCTGTTATTCCATCAAAGAAGTATTCTCCAATCAGAGATCGAAAACAGCCAAGCTACTCAAATATGCTTACATTCGTACTGCCCCAACCCTGAAAGAGCAAATACACGCGTCGGTTCCTCTGCCGATCCCCAATCCTTTCCGCGAAAACGGTCCTATCACGATCCCCAAGATCGCCATCTCCCTCTCTTTTTGCTAAATCACCTATTTCCATCTCAACACACGTCCGAGACGATGGACAGGAAGAAGCTCCGCAAAACACCCGTCTTGCGGGTGGCGCCTACGCAAGATCGATCCCAGAGATCCCATAGATTCCAGAATCTAGCATAAACTCCGTCCCGCGGTACATCGTGTCGAGGGGTCTATCACCGCTGCGGTTTCGGTACGTACAGGAGTACAGGCGCAGTAACAAGTCACCCAAAAAAATCCCCAGAACAATCCAGTCCAGAGAGCTGGAAAGCACATGTGTTCTCCGCGCATTACGAAAAGATCAACAAGAATGCAGACCCAAGAAGCCCAAAAGCCGAAGAAAAACTCCACCTACCTAGACCCCAAAAATAAATCGAGTCCCCTTCGCCCCTCCACCGCCTCACGGAAAAACCACAAAGGCCCAACAAGACAGAAAGTACAGTAAGTCAAACCCGCCACTCTGCGCCATCCTTGGAAAAAGTAGTGGGCACCATGTTGAAAACAGGAAAGATTCTAGAAAGGAAGGGAGAGCGGCGCGCGTGTGTGTTGATTTTCCCGCCACTTCTGTTCCTCTGTCATTCTGACTCCGATTACGCCAATCTATTTCCTGTTTGTGTAAACCCCCCAAAATTCCCACCAACAAGAAAAAAAGGGGTTTCAAGGTTTGGTGATTTCCGTGATTGCTCATTACGCCGTCCTTGTCCCTAAGAAAACCCCCCCTCTCTAGCCACCCCTGCCTCGGCCCAGGGGCCAGATCTTTTTTCTCTTTTCGAAGATGCTTCGAGAACCGGCTTCTAGCGTGTTTCCCCTTTAGGCCGCCGCCCCGCCGCCTGCCCGCCCTGCCTAACCCGCTAAACACCAAAAAAAAAAAAAAGAACGTGCGGGACTCCCATATTCCATTCTGACTGCCCTTAGGCCCGGAACGCCGCAAAATGGCGCCAGCGTGCCCACCACGGGCATGACCGATATTACAGTTTAGTTACAGGTACGGGTACGGGTACAGGTACGGTTTTGTTTTGTTTTGAACGTGTTCACTAGCTAGCAAAGGGAACGTATGTTTTAATTAAAATAGAAGAAGAAAAAAATAAGATAAGAAATTTCTGAAGGATGATACGGGCAGGGCAGGTGGGGGAAATGGGGGAAATGTGGGATTGGACATGTCGGAGAGCCGGAGTTTCGAGAACGGTGAAGGAAAACCCTTGATGACACCAAGCAATGAGTTATAAATTTATTGGTGTTGTTGAGGTTGAGGTCGAGGTCGAGGTGAGGGAGTTGAAGAATTTAATATAGAATAATATAGATAACGTAAATAGAGTTCCCAAGATCGAAATACAAAAAAAACCGAAGTGTCGCGAATTTGACATGGGGAGATGGGAGGAGAGCTAAGGGAAAATAGATTCGTATTACTATATTTTGCTATACTACTATACGTCATATATACCCACTATATCTATCTTGGTCCTGTATACACCTCTCCCTAAAGTGTAAAGTGAAAAGCAATATGGTAAAAATAAATGGAAATGGGGGAATAGCTGGCAAAGTGACATGGGTTTTATCATTCTGGGATTAGGGGAAAGCACGAAGGCGAGGGATTTCGTGATTCTAAGTTGATTTTCGTTCTGGAAGGATTTTGGTGTCCCCCCCCCGAATCAATCCGCCGCGCGAGAGCGCGAGAGAGAGCGGGGGCGCGTAGAATGTTCTGTGATTATTATTCTCCGAGTCAGGTTTTTATTTTTCGATATTGGAAGGCCCATTACGAACAAGGGACAGGAGAGGTACAGTCAACCACAGAATAGTAATATCGAGATCGCGTGCTCAGCTCCTTTGTTCTGAGGCGTGGAAATCATGCATCGATGGATGAAAGGCGAGAGAGTTGTTAATGGACCTGCCATTTCTGACGCTGATGCTGATGCTTACGCGGCTTCTATTGCAATTTTGCCTTGTCCTATTTCCTTTTTCAACGTTTTCCTTCAATCCTCTTTGTCCTACGTGCCTCGAATCGAGCGGCGGAAATGGATATCGAGCGCCTCACGGATGCAGGAGATTCGAAACGTCTGACTGACATCTCGGAGCCGCGCGCAAAGAGTCCAGAAGCGAAATGGGAATGCAATGTTCAGCTGTTGCGGCACAGAACCCCCTCGGTCCACCAAAACGGTACTGGACTCTGTATGTAGGGCTTACAAGGTTCAGGATCCCTGGTGAAAAATGATGTACTTTACTCCGTATTATGGCGTCTGGAGTAACATCGGATTACCTCTCCTGTCGGGTCTGTGGGCAAGCTAAGGCCGTTTGATGGTTCCGAAATTGTGAATTGGTATCTGCTCCGATCAGCGGTGGCTTGATACGGTATGTATGTGTACCGTGCGAACGTCGCTCAGGCCGAAGATCCTTTCATTCGACCTCGGCGTGTTGGTTATGAGAAATCTTTTGGATGATGCTGGCTTGATTTGCGCGTCGTGTTCGCCCTGAGGTTGATTTTTGCGCGAACCGGGGGCGTACGGTAATACCGGTAATAATCGACCTTGAGAAAGGCCATCGAAGAAGGTTCTTTGTTTCTGGAATCCTGTGAGTAAGCATGGAAGTTATTAGCGGTGTTTATTTTCTGTGGTCAGGGAGGTGAGATTATGGTTATTATTGGCGAGAGACGATGTCACGACCTAGCAGATTAGGATTGAGCGACAGTGAGCGTTTCGGGTAAATGAAGCAAGATAGGGTGAGGGTTGTGCGGTGAAGGAGAAATGGAGATGAAGAGGGGTAAAATCACCTCACTGGGACTTCTTTTGGTTGAATAGCGATCAATTTTTTGATGGAGCCAAGAGCTCAAGACAAGCTTTTGCCCATGGCGAGTGCAGGTCGAGGTGTGAGGGGTATTCCGGTCAAGATTCAACGATGACTGCAGCCTTGATCAATTAACTTTCTCACATGCCATAGGCCCATTGTTTCGTAAGCAATCAATTACTCGGGATCAACATTTGATTTCTGGAATGGCAATCCCATGAACCTACGAGCCTCTCTCTATAAAACTTGCCTGTGAAAGATGGACTAGCTGTCAGTGACAACCGCATAGGCTGATCGACTGTGATATATCCGGAAACGGCACCTTCTAACAGTAGCGTAGCTCTTAGTCGACCGCTGGCATGTGGAGTGCATATAAGGAAAAGTAAGAGGGAAAGGTTCAATCAGAGGACGTTGGATGAATGTCGCGCATGACGATCGGCAAACTTGGGCTATATCTGAGGGCGTGATATAATAATGTCACGATATAACTGAATGCCGCGATAGCCCAAGTCACACAACATCTTCTCGAAAGATTAGACTCTCTCGTGGCGAGTTTGATAACTCTGCATCAGGCAAATCGCATGACTCCTCGAACGAGTAAGTGCTGTGGTGCAATGGTTAGTTTGAGAGTTTGGGTTTCGTTACTTATTGCATCGGCACTTCGGCCTAGGCTAGGCCTTCGATGACGGCAGATGGCGCCAAGTGGATTCTTTGGCAGGCAAGGGGTGGTTGGAGCTAAAGACGAGGATCATCTAGAATGAACATAGACTTTGGGGATAGTTTTGACCGGGAGGTTAAGATCACCAGTTAGTTCTGAGCTGACTTAGAGGGGAAAGATAAGATTTGTTGAGCACAAGGTCGGCGCCGACTGGCGTGAGAATCTAGCATTTCATATGGATATTGAGGAAGTAGAGCCGGCTGTTGATATTAGGGCCCGCGGCAATATCGGGAGATATATTGAGGATCCAGCAAATTTAGATCGTGGACAGGTACGGAGTGCCACGATCATAAACCGTGGAGCAACGGATGCATAATAGATATATTGATTCCCGGGTCGTGAAGGGGGTGGGCGAGTTATGGTTCCGGAGTGGAGGACAGGATGGAGTGGTACCGTACTGTACTGTACCGTCCAGGCCAGTCCAACGATAGACATTCGATAGAGTGAGAAGAGGCCAGCATGACTCTGCGGATCTGAAGGCCAATAGCCAAGCGGTGCAGACAAGAGGGGTTTTCTTCATGCGCCGGGCGGATGAGTTCCAGGACTGCCCTGTCGAGGTGGTTCGGAACAGAAAATGAAGACCGAGTGTGTGTCACGTTTTGTCGGATGAAAGATCGACGACTCAGATTCGATGCTCCTGAATGCACAGAACACAGATGAGTGCGTGTCTGTGGCCTGTGGTCCGTGGGCCATCAGTTTGTCAGCGCCGTTGGAGTGAGTGCTCTTGGGCGGACATATTTTCCTCCGGCGATGGCGATGGCGATGGCGATGGTGGAGATGGTATTATTGGTGACGATGATGCCTTTTTGGCAGAGTAAGAGTACTGCCGTGGGATCCCGTTGGCCATTCGCAATACAGGGCCGCACTGTACGCCATACAGAGTACAGTACAGCAGAGTGCTCCGTCCACTCCGTACTCGGTAGTCATCGCCAAGAGGCAATCATCCGCCATGCCAGGCCACGGAAGCAAAGCCAACGACGAGCGCGAAAGGGAAGAAGGGGAGAATCATGGGAACAGGGGAATATTGAACGGTTCGGGCGACGACGACCAGGCAGGCAGGTGGTTTAAGCCTGGGAGGCCAATCAGTGATCGTATAGAGTACCGTAATATAATAGTGTACGAAGTATACAGTGGGACGAAGATGGGTATCGTACGGTAGTGTCAGTGTAGTGCAGTGCAGTGCAGTGTAGGTAAAGGAGTCATGCTGTGCGTATACTGTGCCTGTGCTGTCTGGAATGCGCTTCGTTGCGGTGCAGTGCGGTGCAGTCCATGTACGGGGTCAGAGGACGGAAGACGGAGTACGGAGTAAGTGCATGCTTCTCGATGATTACTTTTACGCAGGACAGTAACAGTGCAGTGCAGTGCAGTGCAGTACCGTTACATGAAAATAATAATGAGAACCGAATAATTATCATAATAATAATGACGGTATGGTTTCCCTCTTGCCCTCCTGCCCTCCTGCCCTCTTGGCCTCTTGGCCTCTTGCCCTTACGCCCTTGGCCGTCGGTTTGATCACCACTCCTTGCGCTTTCCTCCTCGACCCTGGTCCCTCCTCCTCTCCCTGCTCCCTGCTCCCTTCCACCCATCCCTGCCGCATGCAGCCCGGGCCCCCGCCCCCCGGTCCTTGTCGGGTGGCCTTCCATTGATTCCACTCCTTCGATGCTAGTCCCGTTTGCGGAAGAGCTCATGCTGGGCGCGGCTGATTGGTCGGTCTGCCCGGGCGATGACCAACCGCCGCCTCTCACCCTACGGAACCTGGTACGGTAAACCTTCCACGGCCGCGCGCTCACGCTCTCACTCGCCTGCGGGGTTCCCTTGAGGTTCCCTTTTGCCTCGGGTGACGGCTGTCAGGCCAATGCGCGCCCGTCATTTCAACCCATTTCCCTTTTTTTTTTTTTGGTGCTCTTTCCCTTTTGCTCTTTCTCATTCTTCGGCGCCGGCTTCTAGTGGCCCCCGCTGTTCGATTGGTGAGTGAGTGAGTAAGAGAGAGAGAGAGCGTAAGTGTGAGGGTGAGGGTGAGTGATACGTGATGAACGGTTTCTCTGCTTTGTTGATGTCCGGTGCTTTGCTGTGCCAGATCTGCTCTTGCCGTTTCTGCTTCGGATCCATTTCCAGCATCATCTCGGTTCTCTGCGCTCATCGGCTGGCCGACCGAATCACTAAACTTACCGCCGTAATTTACGGTTTTTGGTGCGACTCGGGATGGGACCGTCATAAATGACTGACTCTCCAAAAGATTTGACTAACGGTACATGCATATGGTCGTTGCCCTACAGCACAGTACAGCGTATACTGACACTGACAGTACGGCGACTGTAAGTACTGTCTGTAATGGACGGTGCTGTAAGTCTCCTGTACGTTGTATGACTATGCTGCCCCCCTGCCCGCCTATCCTATCCCTATCCTATCCCTATCCTAATCCCCCTCCCTCTTCTTCCCCCTCCCCTGCCGAACCTCTGCTCTCCTTCATCCTCAACCCTCCAACACGCCAGCAATCCTCGTTTCCCGTCTCAGATTCCTGGTCCTGGTGCAGCCCCCGTATTCGTCGGCCTGCCCCCTCCTTCGACGCCATTTCCTCCGGACGACGCCACGGCTCCATCGTGGTGGTCCGTTTCCGCCCAATCTCCACTCCCTTCCATTCTAATCTCAATCTCCTCCCCCGACGACAGGACGCCAAAACTCTCGTCGAAGCTTCTAACGTTCTTCCACCACCCGATCGAGCGGCGGCGACGACGTCGACTGACTTGTCTAGTTTGGCCTCCGCCGTCGTGCGAGCTGCTCATCTCGTCACTCGTCCCCCTCCGTCACCTCCGTCACGCCGTCCCTCGTGCAATGCGTTGAAGCTGCTTAGACTTAGACCAGTCGTGTGGAGACCAGTCCAGTCCATATTCGGTCCTGGTATGGGACAGGGCCAAGGTCACGCCGTTGCTCAAACGCTTTGCTTTGCCCTCGACTTTCCATCATGCCAATGATAATCCGCCCTCCTCGACTTCGACGACCACAGCTCCACTCTTCCCTTGACGTGTTGTGGACTGCCATCGAGCTAAATTCTCCCCTCGATTGAGAGAATCGCCGCCGTGGTTCCACACCTGCCGGCCCTGGCGAGAACTGGCTGCCCGATTACTCTATTGCCTTGCCTTGCCTTGCCTGCCTGTGTCTTTCTTTGTCTTCGAATTTCGAAAGAAGAAAATAAGGAAGCCGGGAAAAGCCACTCACGAGACGAGAACGTCAAATAACACAAAGACAAAACCCACCGTCGAAAGATCAAATCATTCGAAACACCTGACCGCTCACCCTTCCAAGAATCTTCCTAGAAACCTTCCCAGAAGAGCCTCGCCGTCTCCATTATTGGCCGCCAGTCATCTGCGAGAGGGGACTCTTACGTTTGGCACCAACACTTGCACTTGCACTGGCACTTGCTTGCACTTGCACTTAGTTGCACCGCCTTCACCTCACAACCTTACACCTCTCACCTCTTACCTCAAATCTCACCTCCTTCCTATCCAGCACCCTGCCTCTGCTATAATAATCCGAACGCGAATCAATCCTACGAGTGTAAACGGTGGAACTTCCTTCTCCTTGGACCAGTTCATTCTTCCTTTCCTTCCTCGAGATACCCGAAGTTCTACTGCCAGACTTCAGCCGTTCGTTGAACCATTCCTGTTTTCTTGAAAGGGCTACATCGCGACTCTCAGCCTGCCCTTCTTTTTTTTCTGGCAGATCACCCTGTCGAACACGACCTTGCACATTCGCTTTCTGTGCCGACCTTTAAGCCGTTCGCCACTGTGACCTGCCTTGGGACTAGAGAACGGGTTCCTGTGGTTGGGAGAGCCAGTTCCAGAAATATTTCAATCGAACATCAACTTCTGTCGATACCCGTGTGTTTTCAGCGAGAGAGAGAGAGACTTTATTGGAGCATTTCCTCTGTCGACTCAGCATTGAACGGTTCCCTGCAGCCTGCGACGTTACGACTTTCTTTATTTCCACAAGGATTCAGCAGCGGGGTCCCTGATTAAAGTAACAGACGAGCAAACAGCCGAATTCTTTTGCCGCCATCTCCTTTGTACAAGTCACAACAGCAGATGTATTCGACGCGGTAGCTTCTGTTTCTGTATATTTACTAGACGTCGGCCGGTACCACTGGCATAATACTTATTTGGAGGTGCAGGACGAACAAAGGGCGTACATTTCGTCCGTGTCCATGAAGTATCTTCGAAGCGCAATGCGAAGGGCGAAACAGACAAAACCTAGGAAACCGCCCTCGTTACACTTAAAATCACAACTATCGAGAGAAACATCGCCCCGCTGCTCATCCGTCCTCTCGGACTGGGACGCGGACGACGAAAGCTTCATGTCTTCAGCAGAATTCCCGCCGTCAAGGCCTCTGAGTCTTTCCATACCAGGAGGCCCATATTGCCCACCCCGACCTACGTTACCAGAAGTCCTGTCGAACACGGCACCGCCACCATGGACGTTGAGTGCATTTATGGCATACCTCTCGCAAAACCATTGCCTCGAGACTTTGGAATTCACGATGGATGCTCAAAGATATACCAAGCACTACCAGGATATGCTGGACAAAGATCCCCAAACACCACTCTCACCGCAATCACAGGAGTGTGAATACGTCCGAATGTTATGGCAAAAATTATTAGATGCCTACATTGCCCCGAATGGCCCGAGGGAGGTAAATTTACCTTCAGCAGTTCGGGATCACTTATTATCATTACCATCCACCTATTCCCCACCCAACCCTGCAGAACTTGACCCTGCCGTCAAAATAATTAATGAATTAATGGAGGAATCGGTTCTCGTCCCTTTTCTCAACTCGGTCGCCCCATCACGTGGCCCAGAATCGGCTGTGAGCCCTTGGACATCAGACGAATCTATGACAGACACTTATATGACTGGTTCCTTGGACGAACGATCACTGTCCCCAGTCAAGTCACAGAGCCAGCGAGATGGCAGCCCTCCCTCAGCTGGGAATGACGCTTATTCTCAATCATACGCTGGATCATCGCCTCGAATTTCACAGCAATCTCACCTGAGTGCGACTCTGGCTAGGGGAACCTCGTATCGCCTTTCCGGCCACGGTGCCCCATCTTCAGGGACACCTCCAGCTGAAGGTTTAGAGAGCATGACGGACGACAGCACCGATTCTCCATCCCCGTCAGGCTCTGCTCTGGAGCCCATGACCCCACCAAATACTCCTCCAACTTCCAACGTTCCGTTCTCCGATGTATCTCCTGGGACAAGTCCTCATACTATCCGAGGTGAAAATAGTAGTTGGAAAAAAATGGGAGTCAAATTTGGATGGAAGAGGAATCGATCCGCCCACGGATCAGGTTCTAGCACGAGCAGCTCTCGTTATCCAATGGGGAGAGATGCGGGTAATGAGAGTGACGGCAGTGGTTTATGAGGGCGGCAGGTCACGTCGTCACCGAATGATTTTTTTTCTATTGTCCCCATTCCAGTTATCGCTCCTATGGAACATCCGGTATCGGGATATTCTAGTCATCGAGAAGCTCACCAAAAAACTGCCTTCGTGCATGGTGCAACCAGTTTGAAGCTAAGTGACGGTGGTGGTTCACCCGTCTTGGAAGCTCATCCTGGTTCCCCTGTTGATCTCACTGGCCGTCGTCCTTCCCTGACGGCGTCCATGGCAGTGCAGCGTCTCTATCACGGTACCGACGAGGAGATATCAAATTTTGAAAGAAACAGAATGGAGAAAAAAGAAGAAGTAATCAGGAGGGACGGCGTGGCCGCAAAAGGCCATGTCTCTGTAGGAAACAGAGCTTTCAAGAGCGAGACTGACGGTATAAGACCAAAAAGGATGCAGGTTGCCGGTGTACAGCCGTTCTATATTCCTGCCAAGGTTCCAGAGCAAGACGAAGTTCTCAGTCTGCCATCGCCCGCAATTGTATCTATTGACGGAGACGAAGCATTGGCCGTGGATAAATCTTTAGAAAGTACAGCCATGGATTTTGACTTCGAAACGGACAACGGTGTATGGATCTCTGCACATCCGATAGCACACGAGTCGCGAACCAGCCTCTCTACAACTACAACAGGCACCAGCACTCTCGTGGACGATCGGTACAGTCATGGTATGCTGACAGTAGATACTAGCGTCGCCAGTTCTGCCGCTAGCATGATGTCTTCAGTCGGCAGCATTCAGTCAGCGACGACAACTGCAAGCTCGGATATTTATGGCTGGGAAGAAGAACTAGACCGGAAGACCAGCATTGAAGCTCCACATTTGTGGGACAGGGACTATAGTCGAAGAATTCCTAGTGGTGGCCGATCATTTGGACCGCGGATCCACGGAGGCGTCTTCGAGTTGCCATACAAACGAGTCGATAGCAAGAGAAAGAGTCTCTTGCACAGAGTTTTAAATTTATCCAATTCGCGAGAGCGGAGAGGGTCAGCCGATGACGTTGTTGTGTCGGGGGTTATCAGCCCGTCCAGTCCATGTCCGACTACCTCTACTTGAACGATATATAATTTTTCAGGCATTGCGGGCGTTGATTTGGGAACACGGCTCCTCAAAGAATACATTACTTATTCATTCTTACATACCACATCTCGGGATTGGGTATGGCCACTTTTTATACCATTACGTCGACGAAGGCAGGGAGAATGGGCAACCGGGGAGAAATAAAGCATGCATTTCGTCATCAAATCATTCAAAAGGAGGGAAAATGGAGGGGTCATTTTGGAATTCTTGTTGTCTTATCATTTATTACTATTTGTTGCCTTTTTATACCTTGCTTGGCGCTCAGGGGTTTTGTGGGTTTGGGGATCAATTTCGCAAAATTTTGTTTTGCGAGTGGCCTCTTTTTATACATTAACATTGCTAGGCGTTGGGAAACTATGAAATCATATCAACAAAGGGCGGGCGATGAAACGTATAGTTACACAAACATTGAGGCGGCTGATGACGGGCATATTTAGCTTCTATTTTCTTTCTTTAGGAAGGGGGAGGAGGAAGAATGAATGAATGTCTCGTCTGCCGCGTTTGGAGGGTTGGGTACCAGAAGAATATAATATCTATTGACTATCTAATCCACTTCTGAATGTCTTTGCCCAATGACGTGAATTTTAAGCATGCAGAGACTTCCTTGAGGGCAAAAGTATCATTCATCTAAGACGATTTAAGTTGTCCTATTTCGTGAACCTTGGTAAAAACATCTAGACATCCCATATTTGGTTACTCCTGTGAAATGAAAAGTTCGAATGGCTCTTTTCTGCCTTCTATATTTTTATGTATATGTATATGAATGCTATATATACTGTAAAATATAAGAAAAAAAGTATATATGTATATGCATTTTGTTTTTGCCTACCGCCCAAAATAAAAGCTGGAGGTGCTGAGGAGCCAGCCGGAGCGCCAATCGCTATGCAATGAATGTTTTTTATATCTTGATCTTGGTCTTTTTATTTGTCTCATCTCGTCTCGGCTCATCTTACCTCATCTCGTTTTCTTTGTGTAAAATACAAAAAAATCTATATGCTACACGTAACCGCCGTTGATCGAGCCTCGTTTCTCCAATTTCCACCTCGAGGTCTGCGTCGGTCGGATGTTTGTGGCGGGGAAGGAAGGGGTTTTAAGAAAGAGCTGGTCTATTTAATATCATGATAATGATATGCCCTCTAGGGGGGGGGCTAGAGAGCCGCTGCTTTCGGTGCTGAGAGATTCGACGGCCCAGGCCCTGACGATGCCGTCGTCGCCGGTGGTGACGATCATTTCTTCGCCGGGCTCTTTCCTGTCGGCGTCGAATCGCGCGCACCACGTCACATGGTTTATCTCGTACGGTCCGTGGCCTCCGGCGAGGACTCCGATGATTACCCATTCTCGCTCGATCGGGCCGCCGACGGCCGTTCGTCCTTTGGTCTTCTCCTCGTAGATGACAACTTTCCCATCCCCGCCCGTCGAGACCACCCGCCCAGTTTTCGTGCTCCAGCTGACGGAGTAAATCGGTAGGTCGTGGGCCTTTGGGAGTGTGGCCGTGCATTCCCACGTCTCGTTCGAGGGTGGTGGCCGCATCGTCGAGGGGATTCCTGAGTTGAAGTAAGATGGCCTATTTGGTGGAGGGGGTGAGGCAACTTTAGTCCATATTCTGACCGTTTGGTCGGCGGAGGAAGAAATGAGGCGAGGAATTCGCGGGCTATGATCGTCGGACTCTGGCGCCTCGTCGGTCTTTGGTTCAAACATTTTCTGGCTGATTTCCGGCTCCCAATCCAAACTCCAAACTGTCCCTTCATGGCCTTCTAACACGGCAATACAACTCCATTCGCCCTCGTCGTCGCCTTTCCAGAAACGTATCGTGTCATCATAGCTGGCACTGGCCAGAACTTCTCCATTGCCGTCATCTTTTCTCCAGGAAACAAATTTAACATCAGCCGAATGTTCCTGCAGCACTGCTATCGTCTCGAACTCGTCGTCCCCTTCATCTCCGACCTCTTCCCAAATCCATATGCTCTTATCTCTAGAGCAGCTTGCAAGCCATTGTCCCGAAGGCGAGTATGCAACGTTCTTGACCTCTGAATCGTGCCCTTCTAGAACAATGGCAAATTCCCAGTCGTCTTCATTATCGGAATCTCCATTATGTATCCGCGGCAGGGGTTTTGGAGCTCCGTCGCTAGTAATCTCAACCTCAAAGGAATCGCCATCATCATCGTCATGTTGCATATGCGTCTCTTTCTGTTCTTTATCTGCGTAGCTCTCTTCCTGTCGTCGCCAGATTCCCATCGTGGCATCAAAGCTACCTGTCGCGAGAGACAACGTGCCGGTATTTTTGACCGTCGGTTTCCATGCTACGGAGCGTACGGACCGAGAATGCCCGCCCTCGAGCGTGGAGTGAAGGGTAAAGTTCTTCAGCGAGTAGACACGTGCGGTTTTTTCAGACGTCGCCGTTGCGATGAGGGGTAGTCCATTAGGGTTTGGTATCGACGCCCAAGCTCTAGAAGAAGCTATCGGCTTGAACTCCGCCAGGGGAAGAATGCGCAGTTGGGTTGGAGTGGCCATGCTGGTTTGGGCATACACCCACGGTTACACGCAGATGGGAGTTGAGGAAATGTCGAACCAGAGGTGGGGCTAAATCCTTTTCTACAGGATTATTCATACAGTAATCAGGGTTCTCGATAAGATCTTGCTTAGATTAAGTATGCACGGGCCATCTCGCTTAACTCCTTTAATGTTTGCCGATGCCGACATCGAAACCAAATTTGACATCCCTCCTATCCTTCTTGAACTTGGAATCATCTTCACCTTCTAATAGCGCCTATTAAACTCACTATAATATCACATATCCCTATATTTACGTATTCTGAAAAAGATCCCGCCCTTGTCACCTTCACTGGCAGATTCTAGACCTCGCTTAGCAAAAAGGGGCTCTTCCAGCATTGAGTACTTCTAACAGGATGAGCTTTCTAAAAAGGGCGGGCTTATTATATTTGCTAGTAATAGAATAACAGGAAGCATTTCTAGAACTTGCGATTCCTCTTTCCATATGAGCGCTATGGTACTGGATATCCTCCTCTTTTAATGTCACTGCAAGCCTTCTTCAAAGCTAATGCTATGCTCTCTAAATATCTTCGCCGAGGTTGGCAACTATTTGAGGGTCCTCTACATGTTGGCCAACAATACTCAAGCTGCTTTTCTTCGTGTTTGTCTCTTGTGTCATATCGTCTTTATCCCTTGGCACATCAATATCAATTCCAAATCTTTTCTCACCATTACGTTCCCACCCACCCCAGACTAAAATTACATTCCTCAAACAAGCCCTTTTTCTGCAAGTCCTCATCTTTGTCCCATTCTAAACCTTGTGGAATAGTATCTAGTAACTTGCTATTCACCAACAAGCTGGCTTTCGCAGCAATACTCGACGAGTCATTCGAGAGCAGAACTGACTCTCTGGTCAAGAACCAAGCGATGGCAGCACAACAAGCGATTATAAACAGGAGAGCTTCAAGTATCCGTGTCGATATTTTGCTCTGGATAAGACGCGGATGGCCAGTTAGTAATATACTCGCGTTGATTGGGGTCATAAAATCGCGATATGCGGCTGAGTCGGGGGGCGGTGGTGTCGAATTTCGAAGCTTGGTATTTAAGATCTGGGCTACTTGTTCTCCGTAAACTTTATACATCCTGTTGAGAAGAATATCTCTATTAGCCGGGTCAATGAGCTTTTCCATCGGGACGCCTTGGTAAGCATCCCGCAGAGCAATACTGAAAGAGTCAAGCCCACTGGTTAAGTCTAGGCTAAATAGGACCAGGTATGCACGTCCTGACATCCCAACTGCAGACATTGTACCGTTAGCCCCAGAGAAAATTTCCATTTTCGTCTCATCAGGTCTTGATATATTAAGAATTTGAAAAGTTGAGATGTTGAGGGTCGTATCCAATTGGATGGTCTCCACATATGGCAGGCAGTGAACCAGGACGCCGCTGTTGGTCACATTTGGGCCTCTGGTGAAATGACCGAAAATATACCAGAGTTCAAGTCTGCTTTGACAGGTAACATCTCCTGAAATATTTGCGTTGTCGTTCTTGATCCGGGGAAAGGCTCTTACGCCGAAGTAGCCCGTGGCAAAGATGACATACGATGGTGTGACTTCGAGAAGGCCAGAAGGGCTAACGTACATGTCAGGATTTTGAGAGCTACAATCTGTTGTCCTGTTGACTGGAATGGTTAACCAGTCCTGAGAATCCCAATCCTGGTCACTGCAATTGCTGCATTTCTGATTGGATATATATTCCACAATACTGCAGTTCATCCGGCCGCGAGTCGCTGGTAATCGAACATTGATGATAGGTTTCTCGGTGCTGCTCGATGTGACTTTTTCATTAATCTTGATAGTTGGAAATGCGAATTCGGAATATGTTCCCGGCGGATTAGAAACATTCATATATTGAATCAAAGTAGCAACATTATATGCTTCGTCGAAGTCGTCTATTAGGTTTACCAACGATGTGTTCCAAGTACTAGCTGGGTCTTCGAACCGGTCTTTTTGAATAACGAGCCCTGGTTGACTAGTTGGAAAGGGCTGGGAGGTATTAAGCCCGCTTACAGAAATCTTTAGGAGTGGTGCTAGTAAGGTCGTCATTGTCGTGGCCGTAAGTGAAAAATCATGGTCAAGCAATGTTTGAAAAAATCCATAGAGAGAAATCCTTCCAAAATTGTCTTGCATTATTATTCTTTTATTTGCCTTACCTCTCGAAAGTGCTCGATATGGATGTAACGCTCTTGTGATAGAATTGAGAGAGCGGAAAATGAGACCAAGACCAAGCATGATAACTGTTGGGAGATATACCCAAGAGTACTTAGCGTAAACATTTGTTGGAGCGTTAGTGATACCTTCATGTCCTTCAGAGTAGTGATACAAAACCTCCAGGGCGATAACGAACAGCAATGGTATCAATAGGGTAGCGAATCAGAAAAGAATGGTCGCAGGGAATGGATGCCACCGCGCAACCATGTTTGAGGGCACTTCATCTGTGGTTTCACTATTCTCTTTTCTTTTTGCCACTACTTGTCGACTATCGACATCAATATAAAAAGTGGATGTGGTACCTGGTTGGGGTGTCGTAAAAGTGTAATCTTGTAATCTCTTTGCAATGTCTTTCAATGACAGCGCTCCCGTACCTTGTAGCAAGATCAGGAGATATGGGCTTCGAGCAATAACCAATGCTAGGGCTCCTATTGTCCTATAAGATCTAGGAAGTTTTTTGATTAGGAAATAGGCAAGTATCAGGCTGGCGATTGTAAAAATAGCAAGACACCCTTCCATAAGCCTTAGTGACAGGTTTCCAACCATAAGTCGCCTCTTAAGAACAGCGATGGATCCTGCCTGGGTACCTAATTGCCCTTCAGAATATGTTTTTTTAACGAATTGAGGTGCAACAGTTCTGAACACCTTCTGTGAAACAGAAGCAAGCCACTCGTTATCTAACCACCCGGTTATATCTTTCTGTGGCATCGTTTCGTTGAGCAGAGCAAACCAAGCACTAATACTGGGGCTGTAATCTTTTAAGATAGCGGTATTATCGGCATCGACACTAAGCGCTGAATTGACTAGGCTCGTCGATATGTCATATGTCGGTATATCCGCGGAACTATTCGATGCCTGGGGTTTTGTATCTGATACTGAGAGCGTATCGGTGCCAACAATGCCAGAGACAATTTTCCTCATAATTGAGTAGGAAGGCCGACACAACAGGCCCGAGAAGGTTGTTATATTGTCAGACCCTCTAGTCATGCTAATGATGAATCGTCCAGTTTCTCCTCCGTTAGTCATATCAGTCGTGTTAGTACAATTCATGTACCTAATGGCTGCAGACCAGTCTGAAGGGCGCTGTGTCGGCATAGATTGATTACGAGAGTTCTCTATGTAGCAAAATGGCGACCAAATATTGATCCAGCGGTCAGCGAGGCCCTCTAAGGAAGCTGCGTATGACCAATCAAATGGTTCGCAAGTCAACTCGGCGGAGAAAGCATCTAACTCTGTCTGCCATATCATATTGTTTTCTTGTAAAAATGAGATTGGGTGGTTTTTTAAATTAACAAAATTTGATGGAGAAAATACGTACGAAGGTTGGAAGTATCGACTGATTCCAATGCATAGCTTGCTGTCGTACCTGGTGGAAAAGATAGGTTATAGTATGAAATAGCCCAGACCTGTTAAGGCAAATAATTGGGATAGTAATAATTGGGACCCTGCTGAAGTCGAATCTATCTAGTGTCGTGATTTGAGTAGGTGTTGTACTTGGTTGTGATTCCAGCCTGAGTAGCCCCGTTGAGAATATGATCGCTCCTTAAAGAAGAAACGAACCCAAAATTGTAAGAACAACATGGTAGTGCGCAGCTTTGATTGCTTTGAAGAAGCTAACCAGAGATAGTGGAGACACGTAATCCAGCAAAATGGTGTATTCCGCTGTTGAAGGTTTCGTGGAAAGTACCTGCCATGGCATCATTATCTTTGACAAATACTCGGTTTGGCCCCAGAACGCAGCGAATATATTAAGAACTTCACAGTAAAAGGTTAGCTATATGAGTAGAAAAAAAGTCATGTCAATCCATTGTATGACTATTTTACCGGATGTTGGGCCGTAAGTCCAGAGATAGTGGCTCTTGTCAGTAGTTGTAGCCAAGCCCTGATTCCGTTTTGACACAAGATTTAGAATTTCCAAGGCGATTATCATAGCAATGAAACTTGCAGTGAAACCTAGGATATAGTATTGATGGAGATAGATCGGAATCCATCTTGAGCAAAACTTATTGTTATCTTGGCCTACCTTGCCAGGTTTAGTGGGACTGGATGGAAGGCACTGTTGGTCTTCTACTTGACCACTTAACCGAATCTTGTCACTTTCCATAGGAATATTCACGGGCAAACGAGCTTGAATTCAAACAAATTAAAAGATGAAGTCGAAACGATTAAGAACTTGAGAAAAGAGAAAGAAACTATTTGATACCGTTTGAGTGAGGCTGGGTCGATAGATAGCTACTACTGGTTCCACCTACTATAACCAGTCAGTAAGCCTTATATTAATTAATAACTGTACAACCCTCCACCTTCTTAGCCCCATCATGAGATTGACCACTCAAAAGGGTTTAAGACCACAGAGGAACATATATTATTTAATGAATTTATTTAATTTACTTTGTGAAAGCCTACGAGCCACCCCACTATGAATTAGACTTATCTAGTATGTCGCCCAGCTTTGCGGCACAGCTTATGCAATGAGCTCGACCTAGAAGGAAATCTTACTGGAATATATTTCGGTAAGGTTACTTCTTCCTATTATCCTAAGTACAAAATGTTACTGGGAAATGAAAGTGCATCACGGAAAGCCATGCGAGTGAATCTATTTTGATAATGATCTAAAGAGCCTTAGAAGAAGCAAACCCAGGCGGGGTTTGTTTATATAGCGAACCCTTCAATGGAAAAATCTTGCAGGTATTCTCTAAATAATTCTGGAAACATGCAAAGAACCGTTTTTGTATATCAGGGGACTGCCTTGTTTTCTCATGTAACCTGCTCTCACTGCAACAAAAGTTATATATGATATTATATTTGATGCATAGCTCGATTTCGGTTCTACAAAACATATGCCCCAGGCATGGCGGTTTTGTACAAAGTTGTACTTCTCAAGACATGCATCAGGGAATATTTTTCACGTGAGATACGCATACCCCGAGATACGCATACCCCGAGTTACTTGTCAAAATCGTAGTATCCATTTTTCTTAAAACAGAGTTGTCATTAGGGTCATGACTCGAAACTAGAAGGATATTGAGAAATACAATGCCGACCCAAACCAAATTAATCCAACCCAAACCAATCTAACGCCAAAGCCAAATAATCCAAATCCCAGGAAGTCTACTACTCATTGGAGCATGTCTATCCATAAAATGTTCGGGTGGGTATCAAGCGTAGTCTGCCCTACGTTTTCGGACAGTTTTTCAATGCCGTTTTGCTATGCAAATAGTAAACATTTCGTCCACGAACGTTTGGGTCTCTTCCTCTTCCTTCGTGGCTCGAGTAACGATGCCGATAGTTTGCGCAGTTGAAGCAAGCTTGGTCATCTCGATTCCTGCAGTTTTGTTCATCGGACTTTCTGGTCGCCGAGGAACATCTCGAGACACTTGGTCGTCTGTTTCCTTGCCCCCAGTTCCCACATCAACGCTAACTTCTTGACTGACCATGATTCCACCCAGAGATTGGTTTTCGTACACATCTACAAGATTTTTCTCTGACGAGGTATCGTTTCTGAATTTTGAATTCTGACGAGCAGACTTGTCCCAGAATCTCATCTTGGAAGGTCCTCGATGTGGTTGGAATTTCGGATGGAGATGTGTAATTGGGTTTCCAAACATGTCGACATGGCCTGAAATATCATTTTGGCCAATTTTTTGAATGCTGGAATGTGATGCGTTGCTTCCAAATACGTTTGATGCAATGCTGGCAGTTCTTCCACCATCAATTGAATCTGCCCGTTTAAGATCAAGTACCTCTGCAAACTCTCGATAAGATTTTCTAGCGAAAGCCGCATGGTCAGGAGAATTCTTATACACGTGCTGTTGCATCTTAAAGAAATTCAAGGGGATGAACCCCAACTTCTTTCCCGGTGCTCGACTGTGAATGGGTACAATGATTCTGAATGTGATAACAAGTGCCGTTCCTGGAGGAGAGTCTTCTGAGCCTCCACGACAAGGCATTCCGATGGGCTTAGCAATTAGTAAGGCATCGTTAAAGAAGGGGTCTTCAATTTCGTCTTTCAGGGCTTCGAGTGAAGTTAGCATATGCAGCGCAAATTCTTGTTCCCTCTGAGAAGAGCTTGACTTCGAAGCTTTGTAGAATGCCTTGATGCATGAGGTAACAGTAGTTGAGTCCATGTTTTTCAAATATTCAATTTGCCACTCATCAAGAGTGTCACAAGGAAGTTGCATCGTTGGTAGTTGACTCAAGGCATCTTTCCTTGCAAGCAAGTCGAAACCATGGCGGCCAGCACCGAGAGAGGCACGAATAGCAAAACAAGCGAGATGAACTCCAGGCTCAAGCATATGGGGATCTGTAACATAGTCTCGGAGAGTTTGAATACGACGATCGAGGGCATGGGGGGCGACCTGCAGACTGCTTGTAAGAATTGGCATTACGTTTGCAGGGGTTGCGAATCGGTAGCCAGCGGCTTGAAGGTGTTCTGCTTCACGTCTGCCAACCTGGCTAACGAGGAAGAGAAGTTGTCCTCTCCCAGAGGACATTCCACGCGCACCTTCGCGTTCCAGGTCCGTCAAAGAGTTGGACCGTTTTGGGTCACCGTTTTTGTCTTTTCTCTTTCTTCCAGATCTAACCTCTTGCCCTGTTGTTAAAATTTCGTCGTAGAGAATTCCAACTCTATCCAGTGGCTGATTAAGGTCTTCTGCCAGATCTGCAGCAGCCACGCAGAACAGTTCTCGAAACACAAGAGAATAATCCTCAATTGGTATTCCTTCCTCATTGAGGAGATTGCCATCAATTGATCCAAGACGCCCAAGGCGGCCTTTAATACCATTACGGTAGATGTGATGCCGCATTCCAGTAAGTAGAGTAGAAATGCCAGCCCAATAGCGACTGGTCCTGAACATCCAGAGATATACAGGGTGAGAAATGCTGAAAACATCATCAGGGGACTGGTGTTTAGTCAGCTTTTGTATAATATTTCATGGTTTATTACAACATACCCGTTCAAGCCAAGTGTTGGTGATCTTCCTATTTGGTAGCAAGCCCTCTGGAGTGACCAAAATTTTGCCATCAATATCGAACACCGCTGCAGCAAGTACGATTTGCTGTGCCCGTTTGGCAGATCGTAATATTCGTCTTTGTGCAAGTATAGTGAAGAGTAGAAGGATGATGCACCCCGCCACAGACTAATATATGAGTTAGCGAATAGCTGGCGAAACACAGGATGAGCTTACAAAGACAATGACGACGATGACCGTGGAGATTCTTGAGAAGGTGTTTGCTACACTAGATGCGGTATTTCTCAAGCGGTATTGAGTCCCAACTGAAGCAAGCCAATGCATTCCAGAAACAGCGCCAGCTAAAACAATGGCGCATATGGCTCTCTTCCACCAAGAAGTATCCCACGAGGAACGGAACAGAAAAAAGAGCCCGAGAGCACCAACACTGGCAGAAACAGCAATGATTCCAGCTCCAACGACATATGGGACAGTATAGACACAGTCATAGTTGGAGATACCAGCCTGCCCCAAGTAATGCATGCCGCAAACACCGAAACCGGCTAACGTGCCTCCCAACGTAACCCGAGTAATGCTCACTTGTTCATTCGATCCAACCGCCCAGAGTGCGAGGAAGAGCACTATGACCGGTATGAAGAAAGAGAGTGCGGTGAATCCCGAGCTGTATGCAATCTGTAACTCATTTTGTCCATTCCCAAGTTCAATTGCACGATTTCCGATGAAGTGCATGCACCAAATAGCAATGCCTCCCATAGAGATAGCAGCGCCCGCAAGAAGGAACCTGTAGATCAGTCAGATGGTAGATATATATTATCTCTGAAGCCTTACCAATTATACGTCCCTCTCATCGCTGTCCTTCTGTTGATAAGTTCTAGGGTCGTCCATGCTCCCACATAACTAACTAAGTACGACAGAACTACATAACCCGCATTGAAGTGCCTTGGGATGATATGTCCCTCCAACAATGTCAAGTTTTGTGTCGACATCTCGACTGAGGACATATTCGTAGATCCAGGGTCTTTGGTAAGGCGTCTGGGGAAAAGTTTCCTGGTGGGCTGATTCAGTACTTGTAATGCTGTATATCAAGGCCCCCTTATCCATCACGGAACTTTTGGATCCACTTCTGCATCATACAAGCCACCCGGGCTCGGCGAACTCGTTTAGATTATGTGCAGTACTAAATCAGTAGTTGGACACTATGCCGAAGTGATTTCAAAGGGTGGGGAGAAGTCGGTTTAAGATTCGGTCTCGAAGCAATAACCGACTAGCACTAGCCAGGCCCAACGTTATGCTAGTGGAGAAGGTTTAGCTTCGTAGAACACAAACTGTGAGACAGGCAGAGGTTTGAGAAATAAAGAGTCGAGATGAGAAGAACGGTTGACCATTAGACTCAAGCTTGAAGAGTAAAAGAGGTAGTCTGACCAGAAGATGGATATGAAGTGGGGAAATGTCAATGGAATCAATAGATGTTAGCAGCAATGGGTTATTTCCATTAATAACCAGTCAAAACTGTCAGCGGTAAGCCCTTGCAGGACTTCGACACTTGCTTCGAGTAGCGTCGCCAGCGATGGCAGGGGTTGAATGAAAGAACGAATATCGGAATGTGGAGACGGAGATTGGATACTGAAAGTAGGAGAGGAGAGGGGAGGAGAGAAGAGAGAGGGCAGAAGAAACGCTCAGTACAGGTGTTCAACAGCAATGCCGTGATGTCGAGTCCTCCATGGGCATTCCCAGGTACTCGACTCTATGAAAAATGACGTTTGTAGTCTAGACCAATACTAGGATGGTGGTTTCCGTGCTTGTTGAACTGTTGGACCGAGGGAAAGCCAATCCTCAACTAATCCATCTAGGGCCAGAAAGCTTTGATGCACCGGCCGACACTTCTTGAACCTCGAAATCAATTATCGCTACCCTGTTTGATTCTGCCCTTGTCCGCACCCTGGTGGTCGATGAACGAGATGAAGATGCCAGAAAGACTGACAGCTCGTCAGTGGCAAGCCATTGGAATGCATTTGGCGTTCTCTGCCTGCGTCCTTTACATGGACAATACAGTACACGCTGTCGCTGTCTCTTTTGCAATGTCTTGCATTACCCGGCGAAATCCTCTATTGTATATGCCATCGATCCACTTAGCTTCTGGGTATGAACCGCGTCTCCTGCAACTGGAGTAATTTCTCCATTGTCTCAAGGAGCATCGAAGCCACAGCAGACCACTTAGGCCTCTATAGGGCTTGTGCTTTGATTTAACTCCATGGTCGGCAGAATTTTGCAGACCAGATTTACGAATGATACCGAAAAGGACGGAGTCCTCCTATGCAGCCCGATTCTTAGCTATTTAAAGCCCCGACGCCACATCAAGCTCACGCCAACTGTGCAGTCCGATTCGAGAGCGGCGGCACGGATCAGGCATTAAATTTGTCAGTCATCATCGCCGAGGCGTGTTACCACAACTGCCCAGAGCCTGTTGTTGGGCCCGAGAATGGTGGGCAGCGACGAGGCCTGTCCGTGCCAGTCGGTTGGTGGCGTGGCGTGGATCCGAGCCGCTTCGATGAATGTACGTGCATTCAGGACCAGGACTTTGGGGGGGGCGTCCAAGCGGACGGACGCATTCTCCACGGCATTGCGGTGTGCATCGTATTGTGATATTACAACCCAGGATGGAGCGGTCCAGTGACGGTGGGTGATAAGCCATATGTGGAGGTGGGAATGCAGCCCGAGACCTTGTTGTTGTCCAGAGAGATCGATCGTGTGGCTCCTTGTGCAAATCATTGAGATCTTTGCTCGCTAACCCTAGTTGACTCGCTTGGATGCCCCCTCCAAACTTTAACCTCCAGCGCGGGCCAGGACCTGGCCTTGTCCCCTGGCCCCTGCGCCTGGTTCTGGACGGGAATCTGAGCCCTGGTAATCGAATACTGATCAGAACAGTACCCCGTCCCGTGCCCGTCCTCGACTGTACAGCACATGACCCGGCCAAGGGGTTCGGGGATGTGTGAGATTCGATTTTCGGTCTGTTGTTGCTATCGTTCAGCTGGGGCACTGTGGCGCTGAGGCTGATTATTAGCAGGCAGTATTGACCTCGTTCAGGGGTTAAGGAAGCCTGCCCAGGAGACCATGATACCGTATCACGATTTGGTCCAGGTCAAAGCTGGTCGTCCTGTGCCGAGTTAGTAATTGTATCGTAAAGACAATTATTGATTGTTTTCCCTCACTCCCTTCCCCGCACACGTTGCCGGTTTTTGCTGAAGAGAGGCTACGGGTTCCCCGATCTGTTCGGCCTCCAATACTGTGCAATAACTATATCGTCTGTGCAATAAGGTTAGTTGACGGCCCGGGGGGTTTTCTGCGCAAAGACTGCACCAAATCTAGGCTCTCATGGCACGGACTTCGGGAGAGAATTCCGGCTGGGAAGAAAGGGCTTCAGCTCTCGAACTTGAAGATAGAAGATCCAAGAAAAATCCAAGAACACAAGTCCCTCGAATCGGTTATTGTTACCACCCATTGCAAATGGCAACCTTTGTCCAGAGCGGGCGCTCGAAACCTGGTAAAGTGCGCGACTAGTTTGGCTTGATATCGATATAAAGCAGTTCCTGCAGCTTGGCATCGGGATCTACGGAGTCGTCCACAGGAGAAAGAATTTGCGCAAGGATGATGTCCACCCGCTTCAGTTGACATTTTAAAGCCACCATTTGACCTGGCGTTAGTTGACTAGGATTCTAGTGAACCACCTAGACCTGACCTACGAGTCCCCTTTTGGCCGAACTTTTCCACGAACATCTGGGGCTCTGGAGAGTCTAGTCAGCGTATGGTGTGAAGCTACTGCACTGTACAAAACGAATGGATATCATTCTCGGCTCCACGGCATATAACATTCGACTGACCAAAATCTCTTTACTCCATACTTAATTAGATACCACTATATCACATGTCCAAAGAAGCAGATTCGTATCCCAACGGTACCCTTTTAACCCCACGTCTTAATCTTCTTCATGCTGCCTTCCAAATCCAAAGCCTTGTGCATGTCAAATGTATTCCACAATAAATGTGGCTCATGTCCCCAGCCTCTCTTCATGCACTCAAACTCAGCCTTTTTGTAGTAATCTTCCAAGATGGGTTGATAGTCTGGATGTGCACATTTTTTGATAATGACCTTGGCTCTCTCCTTGGGGCTTAGCCCTCTCACATCCGCTAACCCTTGCTCAGTTACAATCACATCCAGGTCATGTTCGGTCTGATCAATATGTGTGCACATGGGTACAATACAGCTCACGCCATGAGGATCGATTTTTGACGGTCGAGTCGAAGGAGTGTGCATGATACTGTACTTGGCAGATCTGAGGAAGTCGGCAGAGCCTCCAAGACCATTGAGCATCCGGGAGCCCATTACGCACGTGCTGTTAGCGTGAGCATAAATATCTATTTCTACAGGAGTGTTCATCCCGATGACACCTAGACGGCGGATGATTTCCGGGGAATTTGAAACTTGCTGAGATCTTAAGAGCAGCTTGTTGTGGTACTGCTCCCACCCGTCATAGAAGCGCTTGAATCCGTCAGGAGAGAAGCGGATCGAAGTTGCGGTCGCGAAATCCAAACGGCCAGAATCAAAAAGGTCTAGGAAGGTGTCTTGCAAAACCTACAAATCATTAGAACACCTCCTGAATAAGGGCTCGTAGACTAATTACCTCAGTCCAAACTTTGAGATGCTCAAACTTAGATTCTGAAAGACCCCCGATCACAGCGTTTGCAATGTTTCCAATACCGGACTGAATAGGAAGGAGATTTTTTGGCATGCGGTCATGCTTGACTTCGTGCTCAAAAAATTCAATCAAATGTCTCGCTATAGCTTGAGAGCTTGCATCTTCTGGGGAATTGGGGACCGTTTGATCTTGATAATCTGACTCGATGATAGCCACTATTTTTTCTGTATCAACTGGAATATAAGTTGTACCAATACGATCTTCAGGAGCCATGATTAAATATGGCTTTCGATGAGGCGGTAGCTGTGTCATTGTAATATCGTGAAGTCCAGAAAGATCCGGAATCGCAGTGTTGACTTCGATAATAATCTAGTGACCTTTATTAGTGCTCAGAAAAATAATCAACCTCTCTATCTCAAACCTTGTCTGCCATTTGGATCAATTCCGGAGATGCTCCAACAGATGCGCCGGGTATGATTCCTCCATCTTCAGTGATCGCTGAAGCTTCTACCACCACGACATCTAGCTTCTTATTGGGTCGATCTTTCGTATAGAATCCCTGAAGCTACAATAAGTTTCTATCCCATAACGATACTCCACGGAATTGACTGACATAAACTAAATCTACAGGAAACATAGACAGGTGTTTATCAAAAAAATTGATCCTCCCGCTGTTAATTCCCTTTGCAATGGACTTGCCGACCTGATGGGGGCTTCGTCTCTCAATCATGTTCAAATCCGCCCAGCGATTCTCAGTCTCGGCTCCAGAACTTGCGCCAACGAAAAGAGAGTATTTTAACTTGCCCTGCAAACCGTTCTTTTCCACATGGTCTGCTAGCATTGTTGGAATTTTCCTGGAGTAACCAAATTAGCAGATTTTCTCTAAACACCTGACTAGAGTGCTTTAAATAGCATTAGAAGGGGAACTGGAATACACACTTAGGATATCCAACACCAGTGAATCCAGACCAACCAACGTAAGCTCCATTTGGAAACAATGGGATGAGATCCTCAGGGTGAGCAAGCTTCTTGAGTAGAGAGGGGCGATGAACTCGAGCCTTGAGAGCTGCGGAAGCCGTGAGGGCAGCGGAAGATGCCATTGCTCAATTGCAACAACGATTAGGCGAGTTACAATATCTGTCACGGGATATTGGATAATTCTGAAAGATAATGCTTGATATTTAGATCGTATGATGTTTGAGCACACAGCTCCTAAGTACTCTGGAGCTTGAGCCCTGTCATGCCGCAAGCGAGAATTGCCCCACGAATGACATAACTCGGCATGCATGCACATCCCTTACTCCGTACACGCAGTAAGTAGCCATCGCCGGAATCGCCGGCGCTCGGTTATGGCTAGTTAACTCTCTCCCTCTTTTCTATGTGCTGACCGTACTTGCAGATTATTGGAAGACATTATTTCCTCTAAAAGAAAAGGCTCTGATAAATCTAATGTGTACACAAGGCTCATATTCCGCTAATAAAGTGGGTCGGGTTTCTTTATTTTGTTTGAGATATATGTCACCCAAGGTCTACAGCTCCCTGGATTTGGCTAAATCTTTTTATTTATGGGTATGGCAATTATCTTCCTACCTCTTTTCCACCATCTCAGGGGCGACTATAACTGGGGCTGTTGCTGCTTCCTTTGCCATCCTCATTTCGCTCCGACTTAATCCCAAATCCTGAGCATAGTCTCCAAAGGATGTGATTAGGTCGTCAAGTCCTGACCTCAACGCTGCCAATATTGCATCAGCCTCCGGGGTTTCCTGCTTCTTCTCAATATCTGTCCAATGGACTCCGAGGCTTTCCTTGAATGCTTCCAACTTGGAGGTTGTCGCTGTAAATGTTTGAATGATATGTTTGATGTCCCGCTGGACGTTGCCGTATTTGTCTTCATTCAGACTGCAGACTGCAAATCTGGTTAACGAGTCGACAGCATCAACAATTATGCCGACATCTCCATACGGCGTTCCCAATACAACAGCTGCCATTCTTCTTCTATATTCCTGCCGAAACGGCCATCCAGCACTTGTTTTTAAGAACCAGAGTATCCAGTCTCTGAATAGACCAGTAAGTCCTTGGGCTGCCAAAGCCTCTTTTTGTTTAGGGGTCAGAACAGAACTCTCAGCTTGTTCAATGAGTTTCCGGGCTCTAGGAGAGAGGCTTTTTGGAGGCGATTGGCCATGTTCCCTCGCGAATTTTCCAACAGCTTGGATAACGCCCGGAGCTATACCAGCAGATTTCTTTGGTTCACTGAAAAGATCCCCAGGTGTATTCAAACCATCTTTGAGCGGTTGAGCCATTCGGGGCAATGATGGAATATTAGCCGATTCCACGGGTGTCGCCACAGCCGCTTTGGGATTTTGGAAGGCGTTAATACGTTGATCAATGCCCTTTATAGTTTCAAGGCAAATTCCTAGTATCTGCGTCCAAGAAGAGCCACCTTTGCGATCTATATCCTCGAAAATTGCCTTCCGTCGGCCCTCATAACGATGAGATATGTATAGCAGCTCCCAAAAAGCAAAAGCCTACAACTTATTATCAGGACAGGTTTTAAAAAAAAATGAAAAAAGAGGATATTTGAACGTACTCTCGTCTGCAATTTTTTGGCTCTCAGCCCAGCAAGTAAGCTTCCGTTGGGATCTCTAGATTCGTATGTAATAGGCCTATCGTTTTTAAGAGGTTCCTGTGCAACATATGCGGTAAAAGCAGCATTTCCAATTTCCCACAAGGCTGTAAGAAGAAACCCTGCGAAGACAGTTCTCAAGAGAACGCTAAAATGAAATGGTCGAATGGCTGGCAGGGAATTCGACTTGGGAAGGTTCCAAAAAAACTTGGCCCAGGAGCGTGTGAAGCTCCACGCAAAGTACCTAATGGAATAATGGAAAATGCTAAATGAATATATAACAGGTGATAAAATTGCCATAACCACAGATCGTTTTAAGGCACTCAAGACCAGGCCCGGTAGCCTTGCCTTGAGTTGTTCGGTAGGTGGGACAACAAGACTTGGATTTGGGTCGGACGAACTGTCAGACTTTATTTTAAGGACTGGCATATCGAGGCGGTCATAATCATAGAAGAGGTGGACGCCTGCCTGGGTGAGAGAAAGGAAGAAAAGATAACATGTCAGATAGATTGGTTTTTCATTAAGAACCGTTCGATCGGTTTTCGGAATGATCTTTATCCTGCTAAGGTCGGCGCTCTGAGATGCTGACCAAAGAAAGATCTCGCTGAACATATAGGCAGAAAAAAGGTACCAGGTAAATGTTTGGATGACCTGAAATCCAAGGGCATATGTCGTAAATGTGTGCCATGCCGAATATGATGTTCGGAAGCCTGCATGTAGCTGAGCAAGTCGAAGAAGGAATACCAAGAAGGCGGGGATGAAGAGGATGCCAGCTCGTATACCAGCGACGCCCAGTGGAAACCACGACCAGATGACTATGAGAACAATTAGGGATAAAACAAGGTCAATACAGATCCAGGGACTCACAAGAATTCCACTCTCCGATGAAAATGGACTCTAGATAGCATAAGCCCATCAACATCACTGCCGCCATCACAAATCTTCTGTGCAGAGTCGGTGATAGAAAGTCCTTGTAAGGACGAATTCGTGGTGCTGGTGCCATCTCGTGGGAGGGCAGCGCCTAGGCGCTGAACGCAAGTAACAACTGGTTGAAAGTGGTATTTCCAGGCTATGACATTGGGCTCATCATCTTATCGTTAAGGTTAAGGTCGTGGCCGTGGCGAAGTAGGTGAAAGCTATGTGTTGACTTGGCAGAAATGTTACCTGAAGGCGCGAGCTTGGAAGACGCGAAGCTTGACATTACATTTTTTGAGGACAAGGCTGGTACCTGAGGAAACGGTGCTAAAGTGAGGCCCCGAACCTGATAGAATCGCACCGTATAACGTCAACCTCCGACCCGAGCGCAATCCCGAGCAATCGTACAGCCATTCCATAGGCAACGACCATTGTATTCGTCCTTAAAAGATTCCTTCACCCAAGAGCTTGACCCAGACGTTATCCATTCCAACAGCTCAGATATGTCGTTCGATCAGTTATCGTCACTGGAGTCCCAGCCGACGACCACCCGCAGGGAGGATGATCCTCAGTACGCAGACGACCCGGAATTCCAAAAACTCTCTCAAGATCTTATGTCGAAGCTTTTCATGCTCACAGGCAACATTTCAAGACTTTCTAAAGAGATTTCTGTGCTAGGAACGAGAAGAGATACTGAGAGAGTGCGGGAGAGGGTGCACGACCTTTTGGAGGAGTCGAAAGACGAGTTTAAGAACATCGGCGAGGGTGTTAAGAGAATCCAATCATGGGAAGACGTGAGCGTAAGTCTAGAGTTACATATGGGTTGATGATATTAGCTAATTTTAATTTGAAGCCATCCCAGAAATACACCCAGCAAAAGCTCGCTCGTGAATTCCAAAACAATCTACAACTGTTTCAAGACATGCAAAGACTCGCTCTTGAGAAGCAAAGAACATCGGCATCATCTGCTCGAGCAGCTTTGGAGGAACAGGGCAGTCCTGAAGCGGAAGGAACTTCTGGGTTTGGACAGCAGCAAACACAAGAAACGCTGCGACTTGCTTCCCAGGATGAGGTGAACTTTCAAGATTCCCTGATCGTTGAGCGAGAGGCAGAGATCCGCAATATCGAACAGGGTGTTACAGAATTGAATGAGCTGTTCCGCGATGTAGCCCACATTGTCAGCGAGCAAGGCGAGGCTCTTGATACCATTGATGACCGCGTAGAGTCCACTAGGACGGACATGAGAGGTGCAGATATAGAATTGAGGAGTGCCGCGAGATATCAAAGGAACGCGCGGTCGAAAGCCTGTTGCCTACTTTTGATTCTAGCAGTTATTCTCACTATTATTATTTTGGCAGCAACGCTGGGTTGAGTGTATGGTGAGGATTGGGCGAGTGTACACTATTTGCATTCGCCATGGCGTTTGGGAGTTTCAAGATATTCATATGGAATTCGATTCAAGTCTCTTTGTACAAATCTTGCAGGCTTTATGCGGTATGGGGTTGTATTCAAGCTTGAGGAGTGCATAGATACTGAGTTTATGATTTAGGCAGTAAGGATAGAACCTAGTAACTAATGCATACCCATTATGTACAATATGCTATGCCTAAGAGCCCAGATCTGATAGAGTTTATGTGCCTCTCTTCGCTTCTCGTTACCAATTAACACACATTACTTACTTCTACCACCTACCAATGATTTATGGATGATTATTGTAAGGCTTAATGTTCGTCTTACACGAGTTCAAGGTCAAGAAGATATCGAATGATGGAACGGCATTACAGCGCCCTAAGTGTTGGAAAATACTTTGAGAACTTTAGGTTTAAACAGAAGAAATATAAAAGACAATAATATATAAATGAAGAGGACGTGAGGATGTTCTTTCAAACAACCTTGGAAGTTCAGAGGAGGGAATGGCATAAGGAAAGCCCCCCTGACATCATCACGAGGCTCAGGTTTCAGCTGCCGAACGCGTTTGGCTCATCCAACTCTCGCGTGCATTTCGGGCTCTCTCCAATAGACAATATATCGCCCCAGGCCAGTAGGTTGAAGTCCTGACCTTAAAAAAAAAAAGCCAGAATGGGTTCTGCATTGGATGTGACGAGCCTCGAAAAAGCGTTCCAGAGCCGCACCGATATCCAAGCGGCCATTAAAAATGCGGCAGCAGGTCAGTTTTGAAGGCTGTGGAATCATTACTCCAGAATTCCTCGTCATATTTGTCAATTCGGCCCCTTAATCCTTTTTAATTTTCCTTTCTACAATCTTCAAATGCGCGGCGCCTGCTGACTTTTCAAATGCAGCTGGCCCCCATTATGTCGAACTTTTCAACCAGATCTCCCTGCATGTGTGCAGCCTTTTCCCACCGTCAGATTCGGAACCTGCCTCCAAGAAAAGGCGCTTAGAGGAGAGCCTCACAAATCGACCCGCTGCAAATAGCACGAATGGGCATGCGACACCGAAAGACTCTGTTGTAGGAGGTGGTATTGCCAGTGGCAAAGACCCTGTTCTCCTCGAGATCAAGGATATCTCCTTAACAGTACCTCAAAGAAAGAAGTATATACTCTGCTTCACCTCTACCCATCTCTACGCTCGCCTTCCTGAGTCGAAAGAACCTGCAACTAGTATCAGCTTTGCTTGGAGCGACATTGGTATTCCTATCTACATCCCATATTAAGCTCTACTAAGAATATTATGTAGAGTATGCATTCTGTCTTCCAGTACCCGAGAAGACCCAAAAGCAATATAACTACATTCTTTTTCCGCGAAACTCCATAATCACACCATCTCGCCCCGCCGTAGGCTCTCCTCCCATCCCCGAACCCCTCGTCTTCACGATACCAGACGCCGCTCCAAAGCCCGGTACTATAAGCGGGCTTGAATCCGCAGGCGCCGCGGCGGTGTCCGACGACTACAAGACCCTTTTCGACTGGGCGATATCTACGCGGCTAAAGGCCGCCGGAAAGAAGAATTTGAAGATCGTAGAGGCGGATGAGAAACTGTTTGCCTCAGAACAGAGACAGGCGCATAGACCGAACGAGAAAGCGGTTCATATCAAGGCATTTAGAGGCTCGAAAGATGGATACCTATTTTTCCTACCAAATGGAATATTATGGGCTTTCAAGAAGCCACTTTTATTTCTCCCCCACGAGCGGATCGGCGCCGTTTCTTATACAAGTGTATTGCAGCGCACTTTCAACCTTTCCGTGGAGGTGGACATGACCGTGCCTGGAGGCGAGGGGAGCACGGAAGAATTTGAGTTTTCAATGTTGGACCAGGAGGATTTCGGGGGCATAGACGAATTTATAAAGAGGCACGGGTTGCAAGATAAGAGCATGGCCGAGCAGCGGAAGGCCAAGAGGTTGAACGTTAATGTGGTGAAGGATGAGGATGGCAACGTAATTGGAAACGCCGAGGCAGGGGAGCTGGAAAAGGCGGCGATGGAAGCAGAGCAAGAAGCAGTCGATGAAGAAGATGAGGACGAGGAAGACTACGACCCTGGGAGTGAGGGCGACAGTGAAGGCTCGGGTACGAGTAGCGAGGAAGATGATGAAGACGGCGGTGGTGATGCAGAAAATGGTGACGAGGACGAGGATGAAGAAGACGATGAGGAAGAAGGCGATGGGGAAAATGACGAGATGTGAACGGGCAGGCACATCAATCACCAAGCCTTGAAAGTGGCATCAATCAATCATCAGGATAGTAGAACTATCCTAGCAAAACGCAACTTCCTTTTCAGTAATACCACCCCATACGGTCATCCTTTTCCTGCGAGAAATGTAAGACTACTGTAAGTTTATACCCCCCGTGTCCTAATATTCACACGTGCGGAAGTCTTCCCTCCATCCTCTCTGGATACGCCCGAGGATCTTGGTTCCTTCAATGTCGGAGGAGTTACTTCAATTATTAGCCGCCTGGTTTCTTAGATTCTAAGGGTTTCTAATCATATTATCTCCTTTGCTTATGAGACCCATCTTTCTCAATTCAATTCCAAGATCCGTACTTCCATAGTTCTATTCTTCTACAAGATTTGTTATATACCTCTCACCTATTCTTAAACATGAGGAATTTCTGGCGATGGAAATTTTCAAGTCTTTAAACTCATCGAATAGTTACTTAGTAGGAATCTGCGGATTTTGTAATTTTTTTGGTGAAATTTTTTATTTATTTAATCTTCTTCTGCTTTCACAACATCCAAGACGTCCCCTCGGCCTCCTCATCCCCAAAAGACTGCGCTCTCCCAAACAGACCCAGCGAGGGCCCCTAGGTAATAGCCGCCACGTGTCCAAGAATTTCCAAACATCCGCTTCTCGGTTAACCAACTACCCCTCACCACCGAACGACCTCTTCGATAGATGATATCGAACGCTTTCTTTCTTTCTTTCTACAATCCCGTATAAAATTTACATCCTTTCAGCTCGCCAAAAAGATGCGCCGTCCATGCCAGCCTTTATTATCCGATATATTCATTACCGAACCGTCTATCCCACAAGTCTAGATGATGCACCATTATCCACATTCCCATACATGACACAATAGAAAATAAGTTTTAAAAATAAACAGTAAAGGTGTCTTGACAGATCAAAGAAAGTTTTGCCGGAAGAAGTATATCTGGCTAACCGGCTAAGGAACGTGGGGTATCTTGATAAAAAGGAAAAAGGACGAGGCCGTCATCGTCGTAATATGTTGTTACAAACAACAATTATGATCAACATAGAAGAACAGGGTAAAATAAGTGGCCGTGAGGCGTGGTCGTTTCTAGGATCGTCCCAATCCGACCGGAAATCTCTCGGCGAAGAACTTGAAAATCTTGGCCTTCTTGCTGGGGCTTCGTTGCAGTTGGGCGGCGACTTGCACCATAGGCCCAACGATGTCCTCGTCCCCGAGTTGGGGGAATTTTCCCTCGCTTCGAGGGTCATTCAATGATGGTATTTTCGTCATGATATTGCTGCCGCGACCGTCAGCTAAGGTCGTATGTTTTAAGGTTGCAAATGGATCGCTGCCGCTCTCGACGGTATAATCGATAGTAAGTTCGTTGTTCTTTCTCCATGTATCATCGATAGATTCCCATTTCTCTTCGGTGAGCTTGTACGTTTTTGAAGTTACACCGTAATGCTCTCCAGTTCGTACCAAATGTTTGGTGTAGTTGCATCTGGCCAGATCCCAGTTTGATCGTAGTTGTCGGCAAGCCTCCAGATCAAAGGTTTCAGGGAGGTACGGTTCTGGGTAAATGTTGAAATTGGCATGACCGAGTTTGTTCGCCCATTCGTCATTAGGATCTGCAATCACAATGGGTGGAATCTCAGACGATGGGACGAGATGTCCAGGGCGGCTTATAGTACCACGATGAAAGGATGAGATCGACGGCTTATTGCTGAGAGGGGGTGAGGGCATTCCAGGAAGTTGCGGGGTTGTAACAGCGTCAATTGGAGTAACCGAACCGGAAAAGGGATCGTTTGCCTCCGCAACGGAAGGTGACTGTAGGGGTGACTGCATGGAGACTTGCTTCGTATTGGCTGAGGCATCCATCATCAAGGGTGGAAGCAGTGGAGTGGTAGCAAACACTTCTTCTGGCTCTCCAGAAAGTCTGTTTGCTTTCTCGATATCGATGGGATTGACGAAGGATACATCTTCTCGACTGTCAAAAATGCTTCTGGTTGGTGTGAGAGGAAGTTGATATTCTAAAGACTGGTCCAATGTTTGCCGCACTGATGTTGATATCGACGACGATCGGCTAGAAGCGCCTCTCGAGGCAGTGCTTTCCCGTTGAGTGTCAGAAGCGACTGAAACGGAGGTAAGGCCCTTTCTCAGCCGCCATTTTCGCGAGAATGAGGGAAATCTTGTTCCAAAGCGTGAAGCGAAGCCATTCAACGGTGACTCAACGGCTCTCCTCTTCTTATTGCGTGGGTTCATCGTAGATTCTCCATCACTGAAGAATCCATCAGCTAAATTATAGTCAAACTCTTGCTTCATGGGCAGTTGCACAGAGCTCTGAGCCATCGATGAATCTCGGTGCAAGCATTGCTGATCGTCGCCTAAGTATTATTACAGGCATTAGCTACTATGTCCAGAAGCTCTCTTCAAGATGACCCCGCACTGGAGGTAGAGCAGGACTGAACTTACACAAACAATCATAGAGTTCATCGGCATCGTCAAACATGTCAAATTCGTCGTCTCTTTCTTGCGGTTCTTCTTGAACATCAGGCAGTGATCGTTTGCCAGACTTTGGCACGACAAAGGTCGGCGATGACGGGCTGTCGGTAATCGAATTGTGAAATGAGGATTCAGCAGAAGATGCTGAGCTTGGGTATCTGAAGTGCCCACCGCGCGTGGAGAATGTAGGCGTTACAGGCGAGGGGATCTCAGACGTCGAGGAGTTTTGGGTGTAGAGCGAAGAAGACATGTCCATTTCCGAATCCGACATGCTTTCTCTTTTCCTCCGCTGCTCTACCAGCTGCGGTAGTAAAAGTGGCTTGAGTTTTGGCGACATCGTGTCTTGTATTTGATGTAATTTTGGGGTGGTGGTGGGTGTAATGGTTGGCAGTTTGCTTCGCGGAGCTGTTTATCGGCGATGTTTATCACCACGTTATAGCAAGATCTCGGGCATATTGGCGAGATCAATTTGGTGAAAAGTCGGTATGAAGAGCTGATGATATGGAGACGAGGAAGGCTTGGTCTCGATCATACGTGGTCGGTCAATCCTCCTGGGAGCCGTTTGATCGAGTTCGGGCGGACCACGTAGGTGGGAGAGCGAGGTTATGAGTCTGGATGTCGTCCTGGGCGTGACTTTTTTTTCTCGCCAATCAGACCCTTTGCGACCCGCGTCGGGAATATCGCACAACAGAGCAGGGCAGACCGGGCAGGCCTCACGTGCGGCCGCCAAGATCACACCGTCGCAGCGGCGCAAAGATCGGATGAGGTGTACGTTGCTGTTGCACGTCGGGGAGTGCTGCAGTGTTGGACGAATGGACGAGTGCACGAATGATGGGATCCAGAACGGGTGGGCGTGAGGGTGTAATGATGCGAGGGACGACAGAAAGAAAGAAAGAGAGAGGGAGGAGAGATGCAGTGAGTAATAATGGATGGTTGGACCGGGGGGGGGGGGGTGGCCCGAAGATTTCGTGGGGGGTTGTGGGAGTGGTGTGGAGTTGGGGGGCAATTGGGGGGTTTGGGGGGGCCTACGGTACAGGCGGGGCCAGGCCTCAC